>JAPYZA010002397.1:0-17474 GCA_030522685.1 Eupelmus azureus | reverse complement strand
TTTTCTTTCTTTTTTTTATTGCTTCTATTGATTCTTTGGATATTTATCCATAGATGTATGAAATCTGCTTTTTTTTCTGGTATCGCTCTTTTTTTGCTGCTATGCTGCTATGGTATATAATGCTTCTATTTGCTTTATTTTTTTTAGTTTTGCATTTTTTGTTTTTATTTCAGTGCGGCCGAGGCTTTGAACTGAAACTAAAGCAAACATGAGATTTTTGATATCTAAAAGATGGCTACAGAGAGATTTCTTTAGTTTTGTTTGGAGTAAAATGTTCAGTTTCAAACTTATCATGAAAACATGAAAAATCGTCGGAATCAAAATTTATTTTCTCTGAAATTAACCAAGTATGTGTTTTACGCGCGTATATCTATGTTTTGTTTAGTTAGCAATAAAGTTATTTCAACTTTTTTTTCAAAATAGAATCGCGCATTCAAGCTTGTGTAATCTAAAGCTTTGTTTTTTCTGAATTTTTTTCAATCTACATATTTTTTAGGTTCTTTTAGCTTTATTCGAATAACTTTCATTATAAAGGAAAAATAAAAAATAAATGTTTATGCAATATTTTAGTTTATACTCAAAATATATTTTGTATACTTTGCTGATACAATATTAAAGTAAATTTTTTATTAAATTACTATTAAAATTTTTAATAAAAGATTATTTTTTCATCAAAAAATATTTATATGAATTACAGGGAGAGTTTCTCTCATGACATTCTAAAAATCTTAAACTAAGCTTAACTATTTTGAGTTTTAAAGATAGAATTTTCGTTTAGTTTCAGTTTGCAGCCTCGCTTGATACTTTAATGTTCTAGAAGCGTTTGTGATGCTTTTGACGTCACTTCATATATATACTTTGGTAAGTAAGTTTTGGGCAACTCTCATAACTTTGAGTTTATAAAAATATTCTGAAAATGTCTTTAGCAATAATTTAGATACTTTAGAAAAATGTTAAAAATTTGGACGTTATTTAATGAAGAATTTAATAGATGTAGAATTGACTTGAGTTGACCAAATAATGATAAACGACAGTTGCCACTATGAAATTTAATAAATTACTGTACCAAACCTTTAAAAATGAAATTTCGTTAGTATTATTATAATCTTTTGATACTTTTATAAATAGTCCCGCTAAGTCTGGGCCACTTTCGGGCTCAGATGAGAAAGGCAGTTGAGGTTGTTGTGGGGTCAGGTGGGTTATACACAAAAGAGCAACACTAGACAACGAACACGAACCCCGCGAACACCAGAGGCACTTTGCGAGAATTTTGTAACTTCTCTCACACCTCATAAAAGCACGCCGCAGCGGATGATGAAACGAACTTTGTGTTTGGGCTTCCGTAGACTGTTCGCGGCTTGCTTCAAGCGCGGACGTTTCATTTTCACAACTACTAAATGTAATGAAATTTTTAATGACTTTTATTTGTTTCTTTATTACAAACAAGCCTGAAATTATATTTTTTCTTACACATCTCTACAAATACACTATGCTTTAGTTTATCATACGATTGAAAATATGTTCCACTAATTTTACCCGATATAACATTAAAAAAAGTACATCCAATTAAATGAGGAAATTCTCATAGAACCCCACAAAAAAAATCGCGCACCCTCAATCATCTCGAACAAATAAGAATTTCATGCGTCTTTCACCACGTAGAAAAACTCACAGTCCTCAAGCCGTTAAAGGGTAGACTCCCCACGAGGCGCGCCGAGAGAACGAGTCGAAAAGATAAAAATCCAAAGCGGGTTAATTTCACCGGGCGAATTTCCCATGAATTTTCGAGAGAGAGAAGCTACGTCGCCTGGACATCCCTCGCCTCCGGGAGAACGAAACGGAAGAGCAAATAGCGCGCGAGCTGGTCCTTTGATCGGGCGCGCACTTCCGAGGTGATTTCAGTGCTTCTGGCATTCGTGGGAGGGTAAGAAGGGGGAGGTGATACACAAGGAGCAGAGGAGGGCTCAAAGAGGGTTTCTCTCTTTAACTTTTTTTTTCGGCGGGGTCGATGAACACTCCCCCACTTTTATTTATCTTATTTTTTTTTGTTGTTGTATATTTTTGCTTTTTTTCTTGCCTATTTTATGTATATCTTTTTTCTTTTTTTCTGTTACTTCAAGTGTACGCTAAATCTCCACTTTGCATTTAATGAAACAGATTGCGGGGGACTTTTCTTCAGTTTTTCCTTTTAATTTCGTTGTCTCTTTTTCTCTCTCATTCTTAATTTCTGTCGCACGCAGCCGGTCTCTGCGTTGAAAGAGTGCTTTTTTTTTTCATCGTATACACGTTGTTGCGACGATGGTCGATCCGTCTGCTCGTTGCGGAAGTGGTTGTCGAATAAAAAAGAGCTTTGCGAGCCCGCGTGCACAAAAATTATTCTTGCCGAGGCTTACCAAGCTAATTGACGCACCTTTCGCATGGAATCGCGAACAAGGACATTCTTACCTTTACTTGAATCGTGCTTTCATAAGTCCATTTAATCGCTTATTTATACGCAGCGTCATGTACAAAGTTCAAGTGAATTATTCATTGGAGGAGGACCGAAAAAGTATTATTTAAATATTCATCGAGTATACATATCGCGGGCTTGAGCGGCTCATTTAAACATTCAAAGGGTGCCAATCATAAAAATGTCTTTAATAATCCAGACGCCGGAGTAAAAGCGGCCACAATGACGGAGATAGAAACTTAATATTTGATAGAGAGTCATCCCTCCGCAAGCGAGCAGAAGCTTCGATCGACCACCTCTCCTAAAAATATATATTCATAGCTCTATATGTATATAATAAGCATGCAATATCTCCTACGGCTTAAGCTACGTATATATGTATTATATATATAATAAATCTCCATCTACGCCGAGAGTACGCGGAGGAAAGAAAGGCGGGCGGGCGGGCGCGCGCGCTGGCGAAGTTAAAAGTACGATGTTTTCTCAGTATCCTCCTCTCGTTCCTCCGCGTACGCGTCTTCTCATCCACTTTCTTTTTTTCTCTCTTTCTCTCTCTCCTTAATTTTACTTTCCGACTGAAACTCTAGACTTTGATTAAAATTTCTCCTTTCTTTTCTTTGTGCTCCGCTCCGCTTGCGAGAGCGCGTGTCTGTTTGCGAATAAACCCGCATAGTTCGGATTAATTTAATAAATGCACAAAGGAGCGCAGGCGCGCCCACTGCTCTCGAGACTTAAATTACGGAGCGCCCATGGCTGTCCTTACCTCTCGCTGTACTCGTCCATGCGGGCGTAGCTCTGTACGCTGTTCTCCTCGATGAGGAACTTGACGCGCTGGTAGAAGGTCGCCGTGACGCTGGGTGGCTGCTTGCGCAGGAGCACCTCCACCGGGTCTTTGCTGGCGATGCACATCAGGTGATCCGAGCAGACTGGCTGGGAGCAGCACTCGCTGTCCGAGCAGTCTTTGGTGCCGTCTGTGCAGATAGGTAAACAATTCGGCCCTCTTTAGCTTCCCTTCTACTAATTTCTTTTGCTTTATGACATTCAGTTCCACAGAAATGGGACAATAAAATTGCTTTTCTTATGGTTATTGTAACCATAGCTTTTTATTGCGTGATTGCAAGGTGGCAATATCAGTGTTAATTCGATGCGTGCTATTATTTTTTGTTCAAATAAATTTACGCAAGGACTCAAACCTTTTAAAGTTACTTATAATTTTCCTGATTAAACTTCATCTTTTTCATTCTTTCATGTTAATTTTTCAATCAATCTATTTCTTGTTGTTAATAATCTATTGTTTATCATTTTCGCCTCGCGAAATATAAATTAAGTTATTAAACTAACACGACGTTTTATAACATCTCATTCACAAAGCTTTATGATCGTTCTGTTAGCTTTAAAAGATTAATTTTCAGTCTCACGCTGTGACTGAAATAGATGTAGTACGACAGAATGGATTTAATGATGATTCGTGATTTCCCGTTTAGAAAATTATAAAGCTACTAATCAAATCTGCGAGTCTAAAAAAACAAATAACTTAAACTATTGTTATTTTTTAAATTTTTTGTAAATGTAATAATTCCATTTACTGACAGTTGCATGACAGCTGTTTTATATTTGTTAAATGTACAACTATCCACATTCTATACGTAAACTATTTTTATTGACGGATAATAAAAATCAATGTTTTATATATCTTTTTCACTTGTTTGATAGTTTTCACATTGTTAAAATTGAACATGACAATCATAAAGATGACAGTAAAATAGTCAGCGATACAAAATAAATAAATCAAAATTGCATTTAGTTGTCTAACACTAACCCCTATTGTGATAAAAATAATAAAGTGTATTAAAATTGTATTAGATTCAAAAGTTAGCAGATTTGTAAATGAATCTTATTTTAATGTTGCGTGATTGATTGCAATATAGTAACTAGGTTTTGCATAATGCTGGACAACTTTCTAAATTATATAATTCAATAAACTCAACATATAAACATACATAGCTAATCGTATTTTATGCAAATTTGTTATTCCGCCATTGGTAAATTTGTAAACATGGCTAATATAATTAATAATACAATTATAAATAATCAAATGTAAACTAAATTTAGAATGGATAATATATTAAATTAATGCTTGTCAATAGTCACATATTTTTCAAATAAAATGAACAGTTTAACTTAATATAATTAGTGATTTCAAAGACTGAAATCTATGATGTTAGTATTTGTTTACTCACAAAAGAACAAGCAAAAATTAATGAAATGAATGTTTTACGCAAACCATATATCAATTTCCGCGTTGAATAGATAAGCTTTTCCATTAAAAAAATCTGCGGTTAATAAACGAATAAAGCAAAAAGGCTCGGCTCTGTAACGCAGTAAAACAATTTAAATTCATTAAAATAAACTATAATTGGACGCGTTTGCGGTTTCAATTCGCGAGAGCAGCTCTTTTTTATTATTAAAAAAAATGCCGCAGCTCGTATTAATTTTCTGCATTATAAAAGTAAAATTACTGAAACTGAAAAGAGCAATATACTGCTTTGTGAATGTACTCGTTAGTCAAAATAACAAACACACTGGAATAGTCGCACACCGAAAAAAAAACGGAACGAATATTTTTCGTAAAAAATGTGTAGGCAATTTATTTGATTATCATTCTTACCGCCATCGTTGTCAATATCGTCATCGCAGATCATTTCGAGGGGGATGCTGCAGTCGCGGCCGGCCCAGCCACGAACGCATTCGCAGCTGGACTCGCCGCCCACCGGTGTGCATGAGCCGTGGCCACTGCACTTGTTCTCGCAGCCAGCTGCAACATTTACGTGAATTTGCCATTTGAGCTCGTAAGTTATACGATTATATAGCAATGTTGTTTCGCTTTCACAAAGGATGAGGTCGTGAGAGAGGAGTTGGGAAATAAATAAAACTCGGAAAATTTTACCATTCGGATTAGAGTCTTTACATTCGTTTATTGGACATGTAAAATATAAAATGTTAAAGAATCTAGGTTTTTAAACCAATTTCACTATTTTACTTATTGTTCATGTGAAACATTTTTTTTCTTTTCTGGAAATTAATCCAAGTAATGAAATGTTGTTATCAATGAAATAAAAAATTATTTTTTAATCCATTAATCCGAATATAACACATTAATTGTTAACAAATAATTTCCTTAGAAGAAAATGAACGTTTTAGAAATGCGCATGATTTAAATGTCTGCACTGAACCAAACTAGAATTCCAATTTTAATTTTCCAATGGACTGTTTCATTTATTTATTTTACTCTGAAATCAATCTTTACAAAATCTCCGATTACAATGTCGAACAAAACTGGGTAGGATTTCAAAAAATCAAAATATGTGACGTGAGTAAAAATTGATATGCATTTTTCTGAAAAACATCCTGAGGGAAATTTTTAGTGAAAAATATTTTTTGAAAAGGAGTAATGAATTGCGTAGACGTGTATTTGAAAAAAGTGCTTAACGATGAAACTTACGCAGCGTGCAGTGCTTGCCGTTCCAGCCTTGACTACAAACACAAGTGCCATTTCTGCATTGTCCGTGCTCCGCGCAGCGCGGATCACAAGGCTTTTGATCGCATTTAGCCCCGGTCCAATTGTCATGGCACCTAGAAATTAATTTATTTATACAATTAAAAATTTGAATCGATTCAACTTCATGACTTTATCAGTTTGTTGGAAAAAAATGCCTATTTTTATTCTATTTGATACCGTCATTGGTATTATAAAAACAGCTTGATTTAATAATAGTTTATTATAGGTTAACAAACTCGATTTGAAGAACAAAAAAAAATTGATGAACTTAATTGCTACAAAACTTTAATGCTGAATCAATTTTATACATAAAAAAGCGTATAAAAATTTAAGTAAGATAGAAATTGCTACCGCTTTAAAAATTTAGGTAGTAAAGTGAGCGATTTTAGTTTGTTAAAGATTCAACCAATAATAGTAATACTAATTAATTTAATTTAAAAGACATTCGTAGCTTCTCTTTTTAACGTGACCAGACGTGTTTAAAGTTTTAATTTTAACTAAGGAAAGGATCGTTAAAATTTTAAATTTTGGAAAGAGGTATTATTATCGTTCCTGGCCATTATTACATTATTTCTGGTAGAAAGATATATTTAAAATTGTTTCTTCGATTTTATCATTTATTTAAAAATTGTATGGCGATTCATTTTTAGTACGTTTTTTGTACAAGACATTAAAAACTTTTCGTACGTTAAAATCTACTAAAAACTTTCAGTGTTACTAGACAAATATAAATTATTCAATTAAATTATCCAAATTTTGTTTCAATTTGCAAACGATCGGAATTAAGCTACAAAGTAGCATTATTACTTTAACGTATGTAATAAACCTCACCCAAGTTCAATCCAATCTCGTCAGGGCTCTTTTACTACTATTAAAAAAAAAATGTACTCACTTGCATTGACCCTTCTCACATGTCCCATGAGGTCCGCAGTCCAGTCCACAGCTCGGCTGCGAACAGTCCACACCCGTCCAGTGCTCCTCGCAGACGCAAGCCGCGGTTTCTAGATCGTAGGTGCCATGATCCGAGCAGCCGGGCAAACACTGATAAACCTGCTGGTCCACCTGGTCGCAGCGTTCACCTTGCCAGCCAGCCTTACAGTAGCACTTGCCAGCCACACAGGCCCCATGACCACCGCAGTTCGTATCAGGACAATCAGCTGTTTATTTAAAGATTGGGCTTTCGTTATGAGAGGAAAATGATTGGTGTTTTCACGGGTTTGGCCGAGGATCCCTTATGTAGGCACGAAGTTGTCGGATGTGAAGTTTTGTAATTATTGTTTAATGAATTACGGATGTTTTTAAACGAGTTTCGCTCGGCGCTTAATGTGTCCTATTTGCGAAGTTTTGGAATTTCAACCGTTAAGTATCAAATTGTAGTTGTCAAAGTCGGTCTTTCGAAATAACTTTGTTTCAACTTCTGTTCTCGAATTCGAATTTCTGCTCTGCGAGGGAAGATATTGCATGCCCTGGAATACATTGTTTGCCGTTTTCGAATTCCGAAAATTTTGATCGGACTTAATCAGATTGAAGAAAGGAGGTTATTAGTAGTCGAGTAGCTGCTCGAGGAAAATAGAAAATTCCTCGGAGATTAAAAATCTTGACTTTACCGACAAACTGCGATTGTGTTTACAAGAAATTGAGAAAAAGCAAGTAAGTGCAGGCTGTTTATTCTCAAAAATGACCTTACACAGCTAACATTTCCGCGTCAATTGATAATGCGCAAGTTCTACTAGAGCAGTAACACGACTTGTTTTACTTTCGATAACTATCCGTGTACAATTGTAAATAATGAATAATTTCAGGTTAATCGCGTGCATTCAATTTCCCAGAAACTCGCGACTAACTACTGAATATTTAACCGCGTTACTTTAAAAGTTTGCACAGAGAAAGCTGAGCGCGCAGCATGCGATCCGCGCATTATTAAACAAACATTCGAATTACAGCAATTTCAACTGATTCCGGCCTCTAACGAAGTCCACTCCCGGTTAGTATGTATATAGCGCCGCTAGAAGAAAGCCCGCTCGGCCGATGCGGCACGGGCGCGACTCTTGGCCGCATTAATAATCGGCGAATTAGTATGCATTGGAGTGCGCGCGTGAGCGAGCGGCACGCGGCGGGCAATTTATGCAGCCTGGAAAAAGGGCTTTTCCCCCGCTATTATGGGAGCACAGCTCCTGCGGGGGGTGTGAGAGTCAGGGAGATGAAAAGAAAAAGGGATCCTCGGCTATACACATATAAATTATAATCGAGAGATAGTCGCTTTAATACTGACGCTCGGAGCAGAAGTCGCCCTTCCATCCTGGATTGCAGACGCAGGAGCCTCTGACGCACTGGCCGTGCCGGTTGCAGTCGGGGACCTGGCAGTCGCCGAGCGGTATGTCGCACTCGGCCCCCTTCCAGCCCTCCTCGCAGTGGCACATACCGCCCCCGTACTGGCCGTGGCTCGAGCAAAGCACCGGGCAGACGCTCTTGCTGCAGTCCGCGCCCTGTGGACAGAACAGAAAAACCAATGTCACGCTGATCAATGCCGCGTCTATGTAGGATGGGCTTTATTGCCGAAATTTTCGACGAGGGGTGCAGCGCGATGGGACGATTTAGAGGGGCTTAGCTGGAAAAACAGGTTACACGAGGGGGGTCGCTTCTATTTTTTGATTGTTCAGTCCCCGTGATGGCTGCGCGGCCTTATCTTTCGGGAAAAGATTTTGATCTGAGATATAAGGATTGCTAGACTAGAGAGGAGCAAGCGGGCTGTTCGTGAGATTCGATTATCCGTCGGTGAAAAGGGGTGCGAAGCGGCAAGCTGCCTTGATAAATACGTGTTGACGCTTTTATTTCATTAGAGAAATCATTGCGCGCACCCTTTGTAAAAAGCAGATACTGAACTTTGATACACACTTTGCGCTCTTTGTAATAATGTCTGCCCGAGGCATTCTTCATCCTCGATTTCTTAATCGTAAACTCCTGATTTACGCAAGCGTAGATACTTTTACGATCCGCATAAAGCTTTGACGATTTATCAACGACAAGTTTATTGTCAAAAAACTATCAGGAAGTCGTTCCGATGGAGCCGGATTTTTATTGCAAACACGACTTATTTATAGTTTTATTAGCGCAACTTAAAAAGCCGGCCCGCATGCCAGCGAAAGCTTCATTTTCAGCAATGACATCACGCCCGGCCATTTAATTCGCGTACGTGCCCGTACCAACTCCACAGCGCGCACAGAGAAAGCCGTAAAAACGTTTTGCCCGGCCACCGCCGTCTCATTGTATCCAACCCCCATGCCCCCGCCCTCGCGACACTCGGCGCGACTTTTTGATTTCCCCGCGCGAACTTTTTCTTTTCTTTCTTTCACAGTCCGCCCAGACTCGTTCCCAGACTCCCGCGGCCGCGCGCTCTGACAATGGGCTTCTTGTATAGCGGAGGCCCTATCGTGTTGGGGGCTGGCTCTCGCAGTCGCGCAATGTTGTTGAAAAACACGCGATATGCCAGACGCGGAAAAGGAGGAAAATTTGTTTTGCGCGCCGAGGGGCTAATGTTAAGGAGGCGATGACACGCGCGCCCGTAAATCCTCCCCTCGAAACTTTTTCGAGGACAGAATTTCTCTCTCTCTCTTTTTTATATATGCATGTAGATAGTCGAGTAGTTTTCTGGGTTAACGGCACACGCGAAACGGATATGACGGCCCTTTCTTCTTCGAATGGATTTCAGATAAGGTGGGGAATTGCCGATGAGAAATGCAGCGTGTTTATTTCGACCGGGCGAGAGCCAATGTAGGTTGCTGATGCGAGAAACTTTTGCGGACGAATTATAGAGCGGCCTAAGATCGCGCTTTTTCCGCAATTAAAGAAGCAAGCATTATATCCATTAGGATGACTTAGCTGGCGCGATACGTAAGAGGTCGATTAGAGGGCTGCTGGCTCTGCAAACAAAGATATTAAAATTCCTTTATAAGCCATAATGGATTAGTAAAATCCATACTGCCGGCGTGCGAAAGCGATTAAAGATATTTCCATATCTAATGCGATTAAGATAACAGTTTTAGGATAATAGGGTTTAAGCGCAAGCTCCGCAGCGTTATATCACGGAAAATCTTTTATATTTCGTAATAGTTTCCAGTCCGGCCCGAAAATAGCACGCGAGCCGATCGATGAATTATAACCTCCTCGATGAGTACGGAGTTTGCAGGCGAGGCTCTTTGAAGGGGCCGAAATTTTCGCCTCCGCAAGAAAATACAAAGTTCCGCTCATTGATTTCGAGCGAGCCCCTGTATAATATAGGAGAGAAAAAACTCGAGGCTTTTACGAGCAAACTTCACTCGCCGCCTGTAAAGTACAAAGTGCCGATGTTTTTCGCGAAATTACCCCTTCTGCTCTTTTCGAAAATTTCACTCGTTCATGTTATACGAGGTGTGCCGCCGCGGAATGACCGTCAAAACTGTCAAAGTTGACTTTCTTTATGGGCCGGCGCTTGTAAAAGTGCCTTTGAACAACGGATATTTCGATATATATCGCGCCGGAAATGCGGATTACTATTATTTTTTAAATTACAGACTTTCCGAACGCTCTTTCCTAGCGGCCACTATCATTGACTGCTTCGCTTAGTTTTGTGAGCTTTTTAAAAAATACATAGAAATTATGCATTTAAAATACTGCATTCTGATTTTAAGCTAACAAATCTTATCGATCATTCATTTAAAAAAGAAAATTAATTCATCGATGTCTATAAACTCCTTGATACCAAACTTTTTTCCAATATAAAAAATGAGAATAAAAGTAGAAAAATTGGTTAGAAATCAATTAATCTAATTTTGGTACTTTATCAAAAGAAATAACATTTATTTTATTAGTCATTTATTAGGGAATACTTTATACTATTAAACTTATTAAATTAATAACAATGTTACGGAAGCAGTTCAAAAGTTAAAATTTCGCCGACATTTTACAGGAAGGCAAGACATTTTAGCAAATTGTTTTACCATTGTACAGCGAGATTCATTGCAAAAAGATAACATTAAATTTAATTAGCGCTCACCGCTTTCTACTCTAATAACTTTAACCTATTAAGCCCCACTAATCTTTCCGCAATCCCAGCGAGTCCCGTCTTAGAGACGCAGAGCAGAGCAGCAAGTGTATTAGTTCCGCTCGTCAGCGGGCCGACAAGCAGCCACTGTTTTTCAGGCATACAGCTCGCATAACAGCAGCATCCTGAGATATTAGACGCGTGAAATTGAAAGTCATCGCAGCCGTGGCTGCACGGTCAATTATAAAGAGTGAAACGCGTGCGACGCGCTGAATTCTCTATCTGACAGTAAATCGACAGATGAGGCGGAGAATAATTAAGATAATAGCCCTCGCGTTCGCAGCCGCTCGCGAGGCGGCACTCTAACGCGCTCGCTTGCCACCCGCCAGCAGCCTCGTATATCAAGATCCTGAATTTGGGTCACGTCATTTTCTACGAATCGCGCGAGAGGCAGCCGTTCTCCTATATAACGCGACCCTCTGTGCGCGCGCCCAACTCCCCCTCGGCCGCCGCCGCTCGATTATCATGGGTTTTGTCTCCTTGAGGATTGCCGCGCTCCTTTTTTTCAGAACTGGCATTTCGGCTGAATTCTCGAGAAAAGTAGTTCACTAGTTCAGTTGCTTTGTTCGGCCGGTCAGAGCGGGAGGGGATTTTTTTTATGAGATTCTTTCTGTTTTTGCGGCTGAGCGTTTTATCATTAATTAGTGGAGGAAATGGAATCGTTTAGCTCATTGTTATGAATTTTGTTTTGATAAAAGTATAAGAAATTCGGGGAAAGATTTATAGATCGGCGGCGGCAGAAGGTCAAGAAGTACTTTCACGAACAGTCATCAATAACAAACATATTTTTTCCAACTTCTTAAACAGCTCCGGCCTGGAAATCAATCAAATCAAGATATGCCCTTGTTTACATTTTCCCATAAAGCAAGAGCTTCATTTCAATTCCAGGCTTGTTTGCTCTCTCTCTCTCTCTCCATCCTCAGCCCCGAAGACTCGTCAAATCCCAAATTAAGACAGAGCCACTTTCGCCCGAATGAAAACATCCGGCAACTTTTTTACTCGGCACGCCTCCACGAAATATCCTCGGCACCCTAACCGCGCACGTATTTTCTCTCCTCCCCTACTCGCTGTCTCTCTTTTGCCGCGCTCGCAAGTGCGCTCCCCGCGCGTAACGAAATTGCGCGTCGGCGTCGCGCCCTTTGCGGAACTTTCCGTATATCGCGGCCGCACGCGCGCGCTTCTTTCCAATTTCGCGTCATCGCCGACGCCACTCGCGCACTTTCGGTTATTTTATTGTCGCGATAAAAGAGCGATAAAAGGCACTCTCTACATTGATACTTTCATCCCCCTCGGGCCGCCGCCGCGCGCACTCCAACTTCCAAGAGTCATCGCGACTCTCTCTCCGAGTGTGAGAGGAGGGCGAAATAAGCGCCGTGGAATTAAATAAGGGATGTATGGAGACTGAATGAGACGTCTTCGAGCCTCGTCATTCGGGATACTTTTAACGCTACGCTCGCCAAGTGCAAATTCATTTTTATCTGCTTTCAGCTCTTCATGTGTAATCTGAACTGGAGAGACGTATTACGCGTAATTTAGTTCAGTGCCTCGTGGTAGTGCAAAATGTATCGGTTATTATTAAAAAACGGCGGGCTTGAATAAATAAAAAAAATCATCATTAAAGTACGCCGGGCGCTCCGTCTTGCGTTTAATACCGAAAGTTTAGATTAATATCCGTAAAAAAAGCACTTCGTCTGCGGCGGGTATTTTCATTGCTTTCCGGCCACGAGGCTCGCTCTATATACAGCCGAGATATTACACGAGAGCGAATTTCAGGACGAGAGTCGCTTGGCGGCCCTCAGGATCGAATAATACCACAAAATTAATACCAGTATAATTGTTATGACAATGTAACAAGGTAATAATAATCGCTCGATTCCGTTAAATAATATTTACCCTCCCCGTCCCGTCTCCCCTCGCTCTCCAGGCAATACTTTTGGCCGCCGCGGAAAACTAGTCCAAGACAACATAATATCTTGTTTAATTAGGTACACTCGAACAACTGTGCTCAAACTCGATCGAAGAAGTTGAAGAAGCGAGCGCTAGTGCTTCGCCTCTCGTCGAAGTTTCTCGCAACAAACTACGAGGGGCAGGAGGGGGGGCTGGGGGCATTAAAGCATAAACCATTAATTCCCGCAACAAAATTTCGCAAGAAAAAGCGAGCGCCGGTAAAATCCGTCTATCGCAGGGCTGCGCGCAATTTTTAATTAAGCTTCGACGTATTTCCCAGGCTGGAAAGGCTCTCTGGGCTGAAAAAAAAAGAGAGCCGCGCTCGCGACGTATTCTCTAAAAACAAGCTGCCGCGCGAAATAGCCGTTTCACGCTCCGAAATATGACGTAAAAAGGCGGCTACGCTCGCGAGTGAGAGCGAGAGGGAGCAGCATCCCTCTTTTGTGTCCACGTTCACGCGGGCTTGGGCTTGGGCGCGCGTGGGCGTCCATTATAATGTAACATTTTGTACGGGCGGGCGCTAATTTTTTTGCTCCTGCCAGTGCAGTGTCTGCCGCGGCGGAGCGAGCGAGAGCGAATGTGCGTGGAGACAGGAAAAACGGGCGAAGAAATGGAGCAAAAAAAAGCGTACGCTATACGGCTGAAAGGGTGGGTAGGGGGGAGAAAAAAAGAGAGAAGTGCCGCTGGTGCGCGCCGTCGTCTCCGTTCGAGATCGACGAGTGGCGCGCGGAATCGGCGGAGACTATATGACACATGCGTGAGTACGTATGAGTGCGAGATTTCAATCGAAAGTGACGTGCGCGCGAACGGGCGAGCCGGAGCGAGAAGGAGAGAATGGCGCTCTCCTGCGGCGCTGGCGGGAGGGAAGAGAGAGTCCAGACAAAGAAGGACGGACGTAGAGCGCGAGAAAAGCACGCAAGCGCGGGCGCAAGCGGAGACAAAGAGCGCGCTGGTAAATAGAAAACGCGCGAGCGAGAAAAATGCGCGCGAAATAAAAAGGGGGGTAGATGGAGAGAGTCTGGCAGGCGATGGAAACCAGGCGAGAGAGAGAAAAGGCAAAAAAGGCTGCAGGAGGTGGACACGGCGCGTCGAACGGAGTGCGCGCTCGCGAGTACAAAGACGCGGCTGCGCGCGAATATAAAGCTGGAGCTAGCGCGAGCGCGCGAGGAATCGAATAAAAGGGAGCGGGAGAGAGCGAATATGCGTATTTAGTTTACAGCGCCGATATATCGAAGCATATGTAGTCTTGGGGTGAGGGTAAAGAGAGAGCGAGCGAGTTGAGCACGCGCGTATAGTGCATTATACAGGGGCGCGCACGTGTGCGTGCAAGTAATGAACATATGTCGGCTCTGTTTAGAGTCGCGCGTACGCGCGCGCAAGAGAGAGCCATGTATATATTCATGGTGCAGGCATATAAGCCGCGGCCGGCGCGCAGTCAGCCAGCCGGCGACAGCGGAATCAAAGCGCCGTGAAATAAGGCGCTTTACAGAAATCGAGATGGCAGCTGTCGAAGCTTAGACGCGACTTCTCGCAAGACAAATAGACGATGAATTTATACATGCGGATAGCTAGATATACACATATACATGCGAGAGAGAGAGAAAGGAGGAACTTGGCCTCGTCCGCCGGGAAATTACCGCGCTCTCTCCTTCTTCGCGGCCGAGTTTCTCTCTCAGATAGAGGAAGCCGCGTGAATTTATTTATTGCAAACTCGCGGCTGCGAGCAGTCACCGGGTTTGATTTATTCATTTTGAAAAATTCTGAAATATTGCTGGTTGAGCCGAGCCGGAGCTGCTGCTGCTGCTGCTACTGCTACTGCTTCTGCTGCTTTTTATTATTGGATGCCGATAACTTTATTATGATGGCTGATGGAACTCATAAATAAATATTGGAGAAGCCCGGAGGAGTGCCGAGTGGACGTTTGCGCGCGTGGAGAAAAAAATCGAAGGAAAGGATTTACTTCGTTCTCGGCTCATTTGGCTGAAAATGAATAATTTCAGCGGCTTAGATTATGGTGATTTAGCGAATTTTTCATGCCGATTACTCGATGCTATTTTCGACACGGTGCTTGCCCTTCCTGACGCGGGATATGATAAATGGAACGGCGGTAATTTTGTATGAATGAATGTGTAATAAATTTCTGAAAATATGTGCTGTATTGACGTCATTTTATTTTCGAAGAATTTACAATATTACTCGCAAAAAATGTTAAATCACCTTTGGTTCGCAGAAAAACGATGGTGTGGCGATTAGCAGGAAAATGCATGCGAAAGGTGTAAAATAACGTTTCTTGCAGTGGCACAGGTAAATTATGACAATCAAAACCTAATCGGCCAGTTTTTAACTCTTTTTTTACGTTAATTTTGCAGCGCTACTAGAAATTTATCACTGACACCGCTATCGAGTTATCAGTAGTTGCATTAGCGCAAGCTCGCGGCAGCACAGGTTCATCGTATCTCACGATCTATTTCAGATAACTCGATAATTAAAACGACATTTTTTAGCGCTTTTTTGATGCCATAAGAATAGTTGTAAAATCCAAAATTGCCGATAATCATTAAAAAAGTATTCTGGTTAATTTGTTACTGTCAGATTTATTGCGTTAGACTGGCGACACATGATTCATTCAATAAGAACATATCGACAGTTGAATATTTTTATAGTAATATGCAAATATTTTTTCAATGCAGCTTCTTTAAGTTTTTTTTCGCGAACTAGTTTAAACACCGCCAGCATAAAATTCCAATTATTGAGATAGAGTTTATGTTTCAACATTTTCAAGTTCCGAATTAAATTACAGCAAAATTTTATTTTTGTTATAAGTGGGTAACCCACCTAGCGGGCAATTTCGCCTGGTTTGGATAAAAATCAGAACGCGCTCTCGCGCAAACAAGCAGCCGCCAATCCCGTTCTCACTGGAAGCCGATAGTTAAATATCGCGTGTACGTATTTCAGAAACACGTCGCCGGCTCAGCGCGCGAGCGTTAAAACCGTTATTTCATCAGCGCAAGATTTCGTAGTAAAATAAAAAAAAAATCGTTGTTATTTTTTCCGCTACCTGCCCCCTCCGAAAACCAGGAAAAAAAAAACAATATCCAAGAATTTTTATATACTCGCCACGTTTCGAATTGATATTCGCTGTTTTTCTCCCGCCGGCAGATAAACAGCGTCCCTCTGGCCGTCCCCCGTCGCTGCGTGATATATAACGACAACGCGCGGAGGAGGTATCATTAATAAAAATACGGCATAAATGCGTAGGTAGGTTATCAAACCTGGCTATTCTCCTCTCCCTCGGCGAAGCCAAGAAGATAGCAGAAAAGAAGTGGCGCGCGCGTGCAGGAAAGCCAGAGAGAGGGCGAAAAGCTCTAAAGAATTAAAAGGATAATTCGGTAGTAAGTGGCGAGCGCGCGATGATGAAAATTTTAAAAGCCCCATCAGACGCTCGCGCATAAATCTCCCCCCCTCCCCCCATTGTAAATCATCAATTAGTCGCGGAGAGCGCGATGACGGCTAAGTGCATAATTCGATTCTTATCCTCGCGAGCTCGCGCGCATTAATCTCCGAGAGAGCTCGAAACAGCAGACAGCGGCTCGGTATCGCGCTTATATATGCTTGGCGGAGGCGAAAGCCTATAGAGAGCGAGGGTGGCAAAGACAAAAAGCCAAGGCGGCGATCGAGGTCCGAAAATCTGGTCGTCATTAATCGTGGAGGCGATGGGACGCGTCGTCACGCGGCTGGAACGTTAAGTAGCGGCACGTAGGACGTATCGGTGTGTGCAGGCTTGAAAAATTTTCATCTCGGCTTTCTCGGGATGCTATCCGAGATGATTTGTAGAGGAGAATCGTCGGGGATTTGAGGATTTAGAGCTGATTGGGATTTTTGTTTTAGAGTGCTGCGATGTGACACACTGGAACGGAGTGGAGTTTTGTAAACAAGGTGAATGGGAGTAAGAGTTACGAGGTTTAAATAAAAATTTTACCTTTAGTGCTGCGGGAGATAAAGTGTATTGAAAAATAATTATTCCATTAAAATTTTCTTTCGTGCTTGAGGGCCGATAAAAGCGAGATAAGTGCAGTAGTATATGGGCTAAAGCACACATTATAGTTATCTAAAGCAGAGAGCATAAGAGTGAAATAATCCATTGAAAAGCCCGAAAACGTGCGGCTCATTATTGGCTTATCTCCCCAATACGTCATTCCGAAAAAACGTAACCCTCCGAGAAGCCCATTTGCGGCTTCTTAACAGCAGTAAAAAAAATCGTGCCCCACTATCTCTCCACACTCTGGATAATACGAAGAAGCCCAAACGATAAGTCCCCCCTCCCTCGAAAAAAAAATGAACTCGACGAGAAACAGAGTCGACTTAACCGAGAGAGCGAGAGAGCCAATCGTCCGAAAATCTCGTCATCATTAATCGTCGAGGCTGCAGGCGCCTCCTCT
>JAPYZA010002396.1:0-17481 GCA_030522685.1 Eupelmus azureus | reverse complement strand
GCACGGTTGAATTCAATGTTAATAATGAGAAATACTAAAACTCAATCCTGAAGCACGAAGTTAAATCCTTTGAAACGTAACAGTAGAAGAAATTAAGAATTCTTAATGAGTCCCAACATTAAACTTCATGTCCCACAAGCGTATACACAGAACCTAACAGGTATAATTACTTAAAAAAATCACGCTCTTAAATCCCGACACGATAAGATCAGGCCTCACTAATAAAATTAACCTCCGCCCACGACAATAATTATTTGACACACAGAGTCACCAAAAGAAACCGAGCCACACACCGAAAATCGAGGATTTCCATGCACCCATACACACACATCCGGCCGCTTTGATAAATCGAAATTGCCGCCGCGCAAAAAAAGGGACACCCTCCGGAGAAAATAAATAGACGAATAAAAGTGGCAGTAAAGAGAGGCTGGCGAGAGAGGAAAGAGACAAGTTGTTTCGTGCGGACGCGAGACAAGCACACGCGGCGTACACACACACACACACGCTAACTTGGATTTACAAGGCTGCGCTCTCTCACTCGGGGTAATATCGCGTGCGCCGTGTAAGCGGATACCCGTGGTCCTTAAATTATCAGCGGCCGCGCTCGGACCTATCCCCTACTCCGTCGAAAGTCGGAAATTGAAATTAGCCACGCGCCGGCTCGAAATCGGGATGTTATTGAGCAACTATATACGCGCGCGTATATACACATAGGCGGAGAGTACCTCGGCGCCGACAGGCGAACATAGGACCAGGTCGCACGATAATTAGCCATAAATCCTCGGCGCTGCGATCGGATCGAGTTAGCGCGCCGAGCGGCAACTTCTTCGCTCTGGATGGTGTGACGCAAGTGTTGAATTGGCTGTCGCAAGCGTTTCTCGCGAATGTAGTAGCGTTTCTAAATAGTGGAGCAGCGCAGCCGAAAGTGCGGCGGCTGCTCCTTTACAATGCCGTATTCATCGATCGATTAAATCGGTAACAGACACGCGTGCTCCCTGAATCACTGGCTAAATAATTGTACCAGCGCTTGTAGATATCGCTTTTCCAGGCTTCGCTTATATGCCGCAAGTCGCGAGCTTTTGCGGCTGAAAAATGAACCGTAGGCGATTGCGTATATATACTTGTATATATAGGTTAAAAATGAGCTTCCCCTTAAGGGGGGAGTGAAATCGTGGGTGTACGCTTGTACGGAGGATTCGTTGCATAAATCGCCAGTTCCAGGACAGTATATAGTACACACGACACGGTATAAAACGAATGTCTTTGTTCGCGAGCAATTTAATTAATAATCATTTAGCTGAACCCTCTCGGCGCTGGCGATCGATAAATTTAATTGCCATTTTTCACATCGAGTTTGTAAATAAGCCTCGCTTATGAAAATCGAAGCCCGCTTAATTAAAGCCGGGACTTGTCGGGCTGGCGCAAATAAAAAGAGCGCGCTAAAAAAGCCAGCAGACGGAGCTTTGCCAAAAACGGCGTCGATCGCGTGCTGCAGCCCCGCGCGCATATACTTATTACACGTGACGCGCGCAGCGCGATCGGCTTATCGATATTTTTCATTACCCTTTTGCTCTCGAACTCCACACACTCGTACACACACAGACGATCTCCTCCTCCTTTAGCTCGTCGAACGAAGGGTAAAAAAAAAAGAAAAGATGAAAGATGCGGCTTGCAAGCGCGTTGACGCTGGTACACGGCGCGGTAAATAGGGCCGCGCTCGGGCCGATTCGGCGCTGACACGGGCCGCGCATTTGCATTATACACGCGGCGGACGCGCGACCGAACCCCGATTTATTTAGCTCGAGTTATGGCAAAACACACACACACATGCCGCGAAGAGGTTCCCCTGCTTCTTCGCTCGGCTCTGCGGCGTATATGGTAATAGCAGTCGATGCTCTCTCTGTTTCTCCCGCCGCCTTAAGGCAGATCCTTCCTCCGCTTCCTTCTTTTTCGTCTATATAGAGAGAGCCGTGTTCAACCTTTGACTCTTTCGTGCAGGCGCGAGCGGCAATGGATGCATCGAGCGACCTTTGAAACCCGAGGCTATACGCGCCGATCGGTCGGGAAGTGGAGGGGGAGAGCGTTGAGGATGCGGCTGGGTTGTATTCGCTTAAGTCGGGTAGAAATGGACGTTGGATGGATAATCGACTTGACGGTTTGTGGGGATTATGGCTTTGGTATGCGTTATGTTTTTATCTATTTTTCAGTTTTTTTGTAGAGATTTTTAATCGTGCTTTCAATTAATAGTACGCGATGTAATATTGATTTATACAAATGAAAAATCTCTTGATCCTTATTTGTCGAATAAGCAAACGTCTTATTTTATTGATTAAACGGTATGAGAAAGTTCACTCTAACAGGGACAAGATTCTGAAACGTTAAAACAGCGTCGCGTCAAGTACGAAAATTGCTTTCTATACATGCGCAACAACGATAAAAAGGCAGTATAACTCCTGCGTTACACTTACTACATCTGACCCCAATCATCGATCAACATTTACCCAAAATAAAATTACAAAAAGAAACAATAACGAATCTCAAACCACCCATCATCAAAACCCGCACACAAACCCAGTCCTCAAGCACCTCGGCAAGCGGTCACGTCAAGGGCCGAGCTCTCACCAAGCAGGCCGGTCAAAAGTCGATGATCGACAGTAGTCGAATTTCCGAAGCCGTACCGCACACGCATATACCCAGAGCGACGGCAGCACATCCGCAGCACCCGTTATCCAATTAAAATTTCGAACGAGTCCCCGGGTACTGCTCGCTTCTTTCTTTCGGTCAAATATACCCACACAGCGGCTCGTCTCGTTACGTGACGCGAGAGAGCTCACCGAAAACTGCCCCGTGATGACGCGCAGGATCGAGATGTATGCGCGCTCGGGATAAAAGAAACAGCTGAGAGGAGGGAAAAAAGTTAGGAGAGTACAGAATTAATCAATTAGGCTCGGGTCGATGAGAAAATTCCGAGATCCATGGTCTTTTATTGTTTTGCTCGCGGTCGGAGTATACAGGGCCGTGTCGTGTGGCGCGGCCCGCTCCTAATTGTCCGGCTGGAGGTGATTTCTAGATAAGCTCGGGATGCCGGCGCTGTTAAGCCTGATTTTAATGATAATTTATTGGGCTCGGTTAATTGATCGTCCGAGTAAGGATACTATCGTGCGATTAATTGAAAGGTATTATATTCGATGAAGATTTTCATTTCTTAATAATGATATATACCAATCAAGCCTGACGCTCGACTTTAAATTCAACATAATCGCTAAGCACGATAAGTCCTCTATCATCAATCCCTAAACTCTCCATCCAAAGCCAGCTCTCTCTCAGCAAAACCACGCGATCCTCTCGCATAAACGTCGCTCCAGCTCTTCGCCCATCGGAATATCTCTCTCATGCTCCCAGAAAGTCCCTCAGCTCCCGACACTGCAGCACGCGCGTGTCTCTCTCCCAGCGCATTACACAAAAGGAAGCCCTCTCTCCCCAACTGTCTCTCTCTATGCCAGCTCTCTCTCGCCGGGAAGAAGAAGAAGAAGCAGAGCTCGGCGCTCTTATATAGAGGAGAAGAATGTCGGCTCGCGTTTTCTTCTGGTGGCGAACAGCGTGTAACACGTGGCAGTATCTTGTATCGACTCGCTCCCGCTGACTATGCACACCTACACACCCGACACACACACACACACACAAGCATCCAGCAGTGTGTGTTCCTCGAAACGGGCCAGCAAACACCTCAGGCTCCCCTCGGCGCGACCTTCCTCCTCTCTCTCTATACATGCACTCCTCCCAAAGAGTCCCCCCGTTCCTTCTGTCTTGAGCGCGCGGGAGGGAGGGAGAGAGAAAGATCTACCCGCGGCGCGCAGCAACACGAGATTTCCGCGGCGATAAAAGGCCGCAGCGTCGCGGAGGTCCAGAGCGTACACACATACACAGAGACAGAGCCCCCGCATAGCCGTCTCTCCTCCGAGGAGAGCTGCACCCCCCGAAGAAATCGTTCTTGAGGCTTTGATCGGGGCCGCCTATGGCTATCGGCTGCAGATAGAGAGGGCTCCTCTCTCTCGGGTATATTCTCGAATTTGTCGAGGCGCACACGCCGTCCTGCTGCTTTTTACTTTCTAATGAGCTCTGGATTCTAGCTCTGTATAAGCTCGCTGGGCTTTACAACTAAATAGCTTCATTATCTGCGAGGATAATAATTCAATCCTTCTCGAGCCGAGATGTATATACATATAGCGCACGCGGTGTGTGTAAATTGAAGATCTTGCAGAAACAGACGTCTTCGTTAGCTCTCGGAAACAATAACGAAGCGCAACGAACAATAACCGCCTTTTTCCCTGATTAATACGTCAGTCAAGCTTTTCAATATAAACAATCGTTATCTCCCTCCAAATACAAATCCCCCAATAAAGTCAATAACTTGCCGACCGATAAATTTCGCTCATTCAGACGTCATCGTTAAAATAGCTCTCTCGCTTAACTTCGTTCAAAAAAAACGCAAAACCAACGATCTCCTTTTATTTCGACCCACTCTCCCGTAACTAACCTCCGTACGCTCCATATCAAAACAATCGGCGGGCCGGCTAAAAAATGTATCTTTAATAGCCGCGTCATTTGTCATGCAAATGCGAGCGTCGACGACCCCCGGAAAGTCAATTAAACATTTATATTCAATTTGAAAAAGCTTTAAATATCTATTAATCACTCAGCGCGCGCTCGGCTGTATCGATCGATCATCAATCAATCACGAGGCTCCGCACGCGCTCGCGTGCTCGCTATCTCGAATTTTTCGTCTAAGCTTCAGAGAGAGAGCCATCCGGGTGTACGTTACTATATATACACGCGGAAGGTAAAATATTGGTGATCGTGTCACCGCTGAGCGTTTTATACTCTCGCTTCTAGAGATTTTTATCTGCGCGTATGTAGACCTCTAGCGAGCGAGTACATACATTAAAATCGCTTAACGAGCCTTCGCGGCCCGCCGAGCGCTTGTAAACCTAATTGAGAAGCTTACTTTTCTGCTCCTCCCCCCGCTCTGAAATGTTCTGCTACTTTCTCCGATGTGGGAGGCAAAAATTTCCGAGTCTACGTGCAAAGAGAGAAGGAAGCGCGGCGTTTCGTCAAGTTTGACGCGTTTCAGCAGTCAATCAGCTTTATCGCGCCGGGATCGCAGTGGGGGCTGGCCCCCCGCCTCTGCATAGAGCCGCTCTCTTCGTAAATCTTCCGTTGAATGCAAATTTCAGCTGCGCTGAAGGCTTGATGAAGAATCTTCGCTAATCGATGTGCTAATAATTAGAGGCTTTTAATGAGGCTGCCGGCTGCGAGCTGATGATGAAATGACAGATTTTAAGGGAATCGGCTGATTTATTGCTGGAGGTTGGGTAAGATTTAGGATTTTTGTCTGTACTTGTAAGGCGCAATGTATATTGTGACCTGGTTGCTCGATTTATGAGAGGATTTTTATTTTTGACGTTTTAAGAGATTTCGAAGCGTTTTATGCGCTTTATATCACTTTCTAGAAACTTGGAAAGGAATTATGTGAAAGTTATAGACCGCTCGATTTTTCTGCTCTGTAGTAATAAACAAATTAGCGGAAATCCGGAAAAGGGTAATTACTAAATTAAAGCAAAACTTTCTTTCTTGAGTAGTTTCTAAAATATTTATAAATACCTCTGAACTTTTAACAACTGTTTCACTTACGCTGTCTCGTTTGTCTATCAACGTAAAGACTGCCATTATTTTCGCATATTTATAGCACTATCATAGTCAATCCACTTTATACGATAAAAATCCTACACCCATATACAAACCATCTCGAAACATTGTCTCTTATCAAAATATCAAACCAACCATCCACTCCTCAATCAGAGCCACAACTCACAAACAACCTCGACACGCATCAGCCAACAAAAGCTCAATTACGTATGCAGATCAACGCGACCATATCCACACCTCGCGTAGGCCGACGTAACGAAAGTACAAAAAAAATCAGCAAATACAAATTGCCGAGCGCGACAACAGCGGCTGCCCCGTCGTTTTCTATTATTGGCGAGCTCGGGCAAAAGCTACCTTGATAAATGCCCTGATAAATTTGCGAGGGAGGCCGGACGCTCGGGAGATAACTCGCCATTAGGGCATAGCTAGCGCCATAAATTCCGGGTGCAATTCGCCACGCGCTGACGCGACCGCCGCTTCTCGCTTTTATTCGCGCCGCCATCGCGCTAAGGATTTATTTTTTTTGTTATTTCGATGCGACGATTTGCGAGGTGGAAGGTGCTTTTAGAGAAGGAGTTGGAAATGTAGAGCGGTTAGTGAGTATCATTCGAGATTTATAAAATAAACTACGATGCACTATATGAGTCACTATTAATAACTAGCGCTACATAATTGTTCCGAAGGCCGTTTAACTCGGGTTTATCGCTGGCAGACCGCTCCAACATATAGGCAGCCTAGAACACCTGCTCCATGCGGTCAACGCAAATAACACGCAAAAAAAAATTCTTACACTCCCTCCGATGTATCCGGCTGAAAGTTTTTCTTTCGCGCTCATTAGCCCAATATCCCTTCTCTAAGCGCAGCAAACCTCTCCCATGTCGAGGAAAAAGTAACGTTAAGCAAAGGCGGCGCGATATATGTATCTGGTAACGCAGTTCGCGGAAAATCCAGCCTGCGCTCCTCCGAGGAAGAAAAAAAAATGGCCCGCGCACCGCTAAGCCAAGTCTCGTGTGGATATTTTTGCAAAGCTCTCGCACTCACCGCAAGGTCTGCACGCTCGCGATGAATTTCAGCTCTTGCACTGATATACACACACACAGCGAGAGAGAGAGAAGCGGGCGGTTAACCGCGAGGAGAGCGCAAGGATCTGGTTCGAGCGGCCGCAGAGAGAATTCCCGGTCTCACTTGTCTATACTATCCAGGTGTATATACATACACTCGGGGCAGAGCAGTAGGCGAAAAGAGCGAAAAAAAAGGAGAGAGACCCGCGCGATGCGAGAAGCAAGGAGAGAGAGAGAGGCCAGGGCGTGGCAGCAGACTGCAACGGCTATAAGGTCATCAGGCGCACAGCCGCCTTTTACAACCTGGCCATTCTCTCCTTCTCTCTCTCTACTCTACTCTAGCGTCTGTGTTTCTATATGTACCTAGGCCACCTCGCGGTTATACGTTTTCCTCCGCAGGCTCTTAAATTTTCTCGCCCGGGATTGAAAGCTACTTTTATAGAGAGAGCCGGACGCGTGCCGAGGCAGGGAGATTATACGACGCCGAATTTTATTACGGCAATCATCGTGCTGCGCTCGCGAATTATACAGCTTGGTGAGCTTATAGCGAAACGCGGCGGGAATCGATACGCCTATGATGCATAGAGTTGTCCGGTGTGGGCTTTATTGAAATCTTATGTGATACTTTGACGATCGTTAACCTTCGGCGATTATCGTTTATTTACTCGCGCCTGCGCAAGCACGTGACTTTACGTAACTCCAAGAGAACGTAGCTGTTATTAGGTGAGAGGCCGCTTTGGATCCTTGCGCGCGTATCGGAAAACCGTAACGAATAAAAGCATCCGATAGGAAATCGTTCTTAGCAGTACACACCGCTCCTCTTATCTGAGAAAAGCGAAGCGGCCAGCATTGGCAAGAAAAATTATTCAATGCAAATACACAGCAGCGCGCAAAAGGATATAGCTCCCTAATCGGCGGGCCCGCAGCGTTCGCTTGCATAAGGCATGAAGCAGCCCCGCGCACTCGACACCTCCCGCAGAAGCGCTCATCGCGTAATCCCATCTGCAGGCAGGCTAACCGCTACAGGACATACCGATCCGCGCGTCTATATTATAATCCACATCAGCGAGCAAACGCAAAGTGGCTCGGATAGTTTTCAGGAATTCCGCGCTCTCGATCCGCTCCGGCTACTCCTGCCCCTGCGGATTCTTTCCCAGGAGGCAGTCGCTGGGCATATATACATGCGCATCGCCCGCGGCGCTTGCGCAGCGTTAAATTTTACGAGGCGTGCGATGATAAAATTTGGCGTACGACTCTCCCTCTCTCCTCTCGGTTAAAGAAAGCGGGAGCTGGGTAATGAGAGGGGGACCTCGAAAATCGAAATCTGCACTCGCAAATCTCCGATCGGTCTCTCTTCTTTTCTCCGTCTCTCCCAGAGCGCGCGCACGTGCGTAATACCGATCGGCAGCAGCGAAGTCGCGCAGCGAGACGAGGGGGTTGGGAGAGAAAATATAGGTTGTCTTCCGGTGGCTCGGCCGCGTGTACGCGTATATGCACGTGTGTAGGTATATAAGAAGAAGCTGCGGCGGCGATAGCCCGCGGTGCTCTCCGCGCGGATGATACATTATGGCGTGCGCATTCGCTTTTGACTGGGCACACGCGCAGCTGCAGCTGCTTCTCTTTCTCCTCGCTCTCGGCTCTTCTCGCTCTTCTTTTTTGGCTGTTTGCCTCTGCGCTTCTGGCCCCCCTTCGCGGCCCCGAGTCCGAGAGGTAATCTGAGAAAAGATTTGTTATATTTCGTGTACGGCCGGGCGTAATGCGCGCCTGGGGAGTGACTGGAGGATGAGAGATAAGGTCCGATTAGCAACTGGGCTGTGCGATGGTTTGTGGCTGCTGAGGTGGAGGTGCGCTGCTGCGTGTGATTATCTAAGAAACGGGGATATCTGTGGCTTTGGGGGGATTCTTAATAATGTGTGCGTCGCTGGGATTATTGATTCTTTAAATTCTTTCTTTCGACTTGGCTTTTGGCTTGTAGCGTGTTCGTAACGTTCGTTCTTTGCGGGCAGTGCTTGAGTAATTATATACGAACTGGACCAAGGGATATTTTTAACGCACGTAAAATTTCTTTTACGATTCTGCATCTCCTGCTGTCAAAAACATTTGAGATGATCATTTGTTTTATAATATACACACATATGAAATATTTGCAGTGAAAGGAAACTAAATATTGAGTTTTAAGTATAAATATTGGTAATCGAGCTGATGTCTTTTGCAATACACTCAACTGCTTACTATTAGGGTAAAAAACAGACTTCTTCTAGATAAAATTGTTTCTCAAAAGAAAACTAACATTGTCTCGACAATCCCATCTGTAACTACTGACCGGCCCCCCTCAAAAAACCAGCTCACACATAGAGAGCACCTGGCAACGATACCAAACCATTGTCAAGATCACCCAGCCTCTACACTCAAGCATCCACACACGCAGAGAGGCGCGTGCGCTCAAAAGCGACACGAGCTCGCGCGAGCCCCGGCAGCGATTAAAACTGATATAAAAGCCCTGCTGCTGCACATGGCGCGCTCGCATAGCTCTCTATAAGCCAGCGTATAAAGCTAAGATCCAGAGCGCTGTAACCGGTTACCAGCGCAGCAGCCCAGCAGCTCGATCGTTGCGTGCGCGCGCTCGGGTCTCGCGTTACCGGCTGAATATTTCATTCATAAAGGCGCCTCCTCGTATTCCACGCGCGGAGAGTATAGAACTATGTGCGCGCGTGTGCCTCGCTCGTGCGCGGCCGCTCGCAATTACCAGTCAATGGGCCCTACTACTTACTCCTTTCTGGCATTATACGCAGCTGCTCTGCGGGCTGGTCGCGTGATTTGCGCGAGCGGATGTAGGTATACGAAATGTGTGTGTGTGTGTGTAACGATATCGTTGGCACGGGCGTTCTAGGTTGGTTGTTGGCTTTGAGCTGGTTTTTGTTAGGGATGGATGGGAGAGGGAGAGGTAGCGATGGTTATGACGGCTCGTTATATAGACGGAGTTGAAGTTCGTTGTGATTGTTGCTTTTAATTATCAGCGGAAAGATGGCGGTTTCTTTGCATATATTTTATGAAAATTTTTCGTAATAATAAAAATAAACACAAATGTTCATTAAAATAATTAGATAATGGTTTCACGATAATAAAAACCAATCAAATGTGACGGAAATTTAGCGCGACGTTTCGACGGCAATTCGCCATCCTCTTCAGCTTACAGACTTAAAAACATTTCCGTCATATTACATTCAATTTACAAAGAATTATACACAAGTAGTTATCAAAAATTGAATAATACTTGCAAATAATAAAACTTTTAATTTTTATTTTTTGCATCTGTTCGTCGTATTAAAACACAACGACGAAATAATTAGCTATAAATATATTTCATGCTCATCTTACAATTAGCTCTTCCTTAACTAAATTTTACAATTGACTAAAACAAATACCCTTTCTGTTTCAGAATTTTCGTGAGCACAGGATCGACGGCGCGTCCCTGCCCCTCCTCTCCGAGGAGCACCTAACCGGCCCCATGGGCATGAAGCTCGGCCCAGCCTTGAAGCTCCGCGTCCTCCTGGCCCGCAAGCTCGGCGCCTGCACCGTCTGCCTGCACTGCGCCCACTGCCACCAGACGCCCCTGCCCTCAGCCCTGAGCGCTGCAGCCGCCGTCGCCGCAGCCGCGGCAGCAGCCCAGCAGCAGCAACAGCCCAGCAGACGAGCGAGCGCCTCGGTCAACTGACAGAGCAAGGCGGAGCCCCCCCAGCGCGGCAGACTACTCGAGGATTACGACCGGAGTCGTGCCCTCCTGCAGAAGCCGCCCAGCCAGCCCAGGCAGAGGCAGAGGCAGCAGAAGGAGCCGAAAGCTCAGGCCCCGGTCTTCAAGAAGCCCGCGAGGCTCGGCGCGGCCACGCAGACCCTGCGCCGTGGAGCTGGGGAGTACGCAAGGAGGAGTTCCGCCGGCTGCTAACAGACACTCGATTTTACGTGTGGAATGCGTGTGTGTGTGTGTATCTATTGACCGTCCGTATCGATCGACGATTTTTATCGACTGCCCGAGAGCTGTTGACAGAATGTATTTTGGAAAGCGACTTGGATATTAGGCCTTTTACCGTTGCTTAGCTGATGAGATTGTTAAACTAATGTCTAGGTAGAGAAGTGTTGAATTTTGACAATGAAGATTGTATTTATCAAAAGGAGAGCTGTTACTTATACTTATAGAGATATATATACTTCGCGGGAGAAAAAAGCTCTCGGGCACTTGGCGAATAATTGTATAAAGGCAGACGTATAGCCTAACTATACTGTAACGATTGTACAAACGACTTACTTCCAGCGTACTTAATTGAACGCGATAGACAGCGAAATTGAGAGGATCCGATGATCCATGTGCAATAAAGACAGAGACGCGTCTCTAAAAGCCATCGCGATTCTAGTGATGCTTTTATGTATTTTAATGAGGTCCGCCTTGACTTTTACTCGCTCATTTATGACGAGTCAAATCTATTTATACACGTAAATACATTAAATTTTATATGCAACTTGTACACCGTGAGCTCGTGCAATTATTTCTCATTCTATCACTGAAAGTGATAAATTTGACGTTATCTAATTGCTTTCTCAGGATGTAAAACTCAAGGCGTACCTCATTACGCGAAACAAAAAGAGAATAGATATGGATGCGTGTTTGCTCAAATCGTTGTTTCTTTTATTGTATAGATTTTAACGGAGATTTTATATGAGATAAATGCAAAAAAAAATTTTTAAGCGATATTTTTGCTAACGCCTTCACTTACTACGCTGCACACGATCCTAGACAATAAGCCGCCAATGAATGATCGATAATAAACTACCTATTATATTTTTCCTTTCTTTTATAAATAGAGCATAACATCGAGCAGTTACGAGCTGTTGATTGCGCTCTCACGCGCCATTTACATACAACGAATGTTTATCGAGAGAAAGAAATATAAATATGTACATTTGAAAGGCAACTATATTATAAAATGGATTCGTATGACGAGCAGTATTTTTAGATGTATAAATTTTAAAAACCTTAATGGGTTACTTATGTGCCTGGATCCAGATAATCGATTATATGCCAATAATATCGAAATAAAAAGATATAAACATGTAATCTATTTTTCAAGACGATGAGAAACCTTTCTTGTTATACAGATTGCGAAAACGTATTTATTTTTTATTTAATTTAAAATTTTTCGAAATTATGACAACGTTATATTATTTTTTTTTTTTTTTTCTACCAAAACAAGTTGACGTCGAGAAATACTTCAAATATTGAAAATTAAATGTAAAAAAATGGATTCTGGTATAATTCTTAATAACAAAAAGGGTTTCAGATTACCTTAATGTACTTAATTCTCTTTCGATCCGGCTAGTGTCGCACATAGTAGCTGAAGAAGCAAGAAGACGAATCGATCTCGGCGTTTAACGCGCGCGCGCACACAAGCAGCAAATTATTAAGCGATAGCGGCTTTTACTTAATTAACAGTTTAATTATTATATATATATATATAAATGATTAAATAATTAATACGTGTATATATTGCGCTTAGGCATTTATTTATACAGTGCTTTTAAAGAGAAGAAAACATAGTATTTTATTTAGAAAGCGAATGACTTTGTCATCTGTTTATCACTTGTCGACTGCCGATTTTTTTCGCGAGAAAGAAAAACAGAAGAAAGTGAGACAGACGCAAGACAGTGTGTGTATGTGTATGTATATGAGTGACCGAGCGAATGCGTACGACGCGACCTTATAAACGAAAAAGAGCAATTTTTGTGATACTACAAAACTCCTAAATTTCCTTAGCCATTTCTCATGTATTTTTTTCTCAATTCACGCCTTTCACTTCTTAGCATGCTGATCAATAGTTACGTTCACCCATGTCCCTTTAGTCCATCTTCCCCTTCGTTATTACTTGACTTGTAAAGTCTAACTTGTAAAATTTTATACGACTGGCCGTCGTATTATGTATAGTAATAAATTAACGGTGAACAGCGAACAGTGCATTGTTTCTGTTGAAATAAATTCGTTGAAAAGTATATATTGGTTTTATTATTTATAGACCTCTGGAAAATCGTACATATACAAAACGTTAAACTAAATCGACTCTTACGCAAAGACTAATTTTAATACTATTAACAAAAAAATACTTTACAGGGTAAACTTCTTGAAACTTGTTACTAAATAGCAGTTCTTTTAATTAAAGAAACATCATCACGCAATTTTGGCCTGAAAAGAAAGAGAAAAAACCAAAATCAATCCAGTAAAATAAAAAAAAAACATATCGACAAAGTACATAAACCAAAACGAAACTTACACCCGCATGGAAGGCAACCACCCCGTCGTACTCATCCGTGCGAATTTCAACATCGGCCTTTCCGCTCCCATCGACTCGGATCGACTTCCCGGTACACTTTCCGTCGTGCAGCTCGCCCGAGATGACATCACAGTAAATTCCAGGCGGCAGGCAGACGTCGAGCCTCTCGTTCAAGTTTACCTTATCGGCGTTTATCGCAACGAAGCCTCGATTGCCCCGGCAAAAAGCTATCTGATAGCCGCCGTTGTCCCACCAGCTGGCCAAATTCGCCTGGCCCACGTAGTTACGGAAGCCGACCATGTTGTAGATCTGACGCCAGCGGTGCTCGCACACCCAGCCATTGCCGCAGGTATTGTCCGGCTTGATTTTAGGTGAAACGATGTTGCCAGCGTGATCGGCGGGTGGGCCCTGCTCGAATTTGTCGAAGTGGAACGAGCTCATCACTCGGGGGTTACCGTAGGGGTGTGCCAGCATGAACGCCACGGCTATCTGTCGATCAACGTTTGTTATCGGTATTGCGCTGCTTTATTCGCGAGAGAATCAAAATATAGAATTTCTCGGGCGGTGAGTGATGTGTTTGATAGTGTCCGCAAGAGATGTGATAAGAAGGGGACGATCGTAATTTGCATTAAATTTAGATAAGAATTTTCGGCCGAATCGTCAATTAGAGATTCTACCGATCGTTCTTTGTAACAACAAACATTGCGATAATAAGAATTTATATACCAGGAAATTATATAACAGAACAACTCAGAATCAATAGGCTTAAGTGCTTTACCTTATAAAGCTTAGAGGTCTTGTAAGTGAGGGGCACGTCAGCATCGGTTCGTTGGGTGTCGTGGTTGTCGATGAAGACTAATGCATCCTTTGAAGGCAGCAGGGACCAGGCCTCTCCCCAGTTAACGAACCATTTAAGGGGATTCCTGCCGCGTAGGGCATTGCTTATTTCCCTGCCGAATCTAAATTCCGTGACCGCACCGAAGGAGTTGTACTGGTTTTTCTTGACCGCCTCACCGCCGTAGTCGATGACCTCCTGGAAAATGTAGGGACGCGTTCCGGCGGGTCCGAAGTTAACGTTTTTTAGTCGAGAGTATATGATCTCGAGGTCCTTGGGCCACATGTGTTTAGCAGCATCAACTCTAAAGAAAATATGAGTAAGGCTTCATTCCCACAAAGCAGTTTGCTACCTGGGCAAGGCAAGGTAATAATCACCGGAGGAAATAATTGACTTTGCTCCCTTTAACATCGACTTTATTTCTACTTTAACTGACTTGTTTGAATAAAAGTATTTAAGAAATTCATAAGAAATATTATTTATTCTTAAATCATATTTCCATTTTTTCCAATGAGTCATTATTTCCCTACTGGGAAGAAAATAAAGTGCCATTATTTCCCGAGGAACTGAAGGTTTAATTTATGTTTTTCCTTGAGAAGTAAAGTAACTTTTTTCCTGCTAGAGGAAATTTTTTCATAGGAGCAATATGTTAATTTATGTCCGCAATTTAAGGATAGGGCAGTAAGCATTATTGTTAAACTGGGAATAAAAGAAGGTCTTGTTTAGCCTCATAAAATTGACTGGGGAAACAAGGAGAATCATTAAACTGCACATACCGGAAACCAGCGACACCGGCATCAAGAACTCGGTTCAAAAATTCAACTATCTTCCCCCTGACATACTCCTGGCCCTGATCCAAATCATGAAGCCCCACGAGCTCGCAGTTCCTCACGTTCCTGGCGTCCTGATAGTTATTAACCTCACAGATCGGATGAAAATGTTCCTTACGATATGGCACAAATGGGTAGTTCAAGTTCCAGGTGTCGGCAGTGGCACCCCCGGTTCCTCTCGCCTGCTCATGATTACCACTCATGTGGTTAAAAATCACGTCGACGTAAACGCGCACGCCCACTTTGTTGCAGCGCTGTACCATCGAACGGAATTCATGCTCATTGCCGGAGCGGGTTAGCCATCGGTAGGAGATCGGCTGGTAGCGTTCGTACCAGGGGCGGTTGCCTACCACTACGTTCTCTTGGATTGGGGAGACCTAAGGACCAAGCAGATAAATCTCAATCGAATGGCACTAATTTAAAGCCCTCAATTTTAACAGATCAAGTTATTTTTTTACTAATAATACAAAAATCTGTAGAAATTATATTTTGTTAAATTACATTATTATGCATTTACGCAGTAAATATAAATATAAGGTACCTATATATACCGAAGCCAAGATCTGTGAAAACAAGTTTAAACCAGATAAATAAAAACAATTAAAATTGTATTTATTTACTGCTATATCTCTAGTAGTGCTAAATATCAATTTTATCGGTATCAATGAATTTTATATAAAACTAGACTGAAAAAAAAAACGGATTTAATAACTTATTATGGTAAATCACAGATATGCAAATCCGTGACATCATAGGTACATGCATTATATTATATTGCATCTATGTGCAACATTTCAAATTAATATTTAGATATAAAAATTAACAACATTTTTAATTCAAATAGACGATTAAAAAATTTTATTCTGATGTCATTCTTAGAAGATCTGGAATATTATTTTGAAATTTCGTACTAACCAGAAGAGTGTCAGGGATACGGATCACGGATTTTGCTCAAACTTAAAATTGCAGACCCTAACGCTTTAGAAAACTCAAGTTATTCATATTTTGAGTTTTATTTTAAGGAAATATTGAAACAAACGCTATTTTTCAAACCTTTTTTATCTAGCCTAGAAAAAACTTGTCTATATCTATAAATACATGAAATTAAACTAGAAGAGACAAGCTTTCATTTGCTTTTTGCAGAATTGAAATATTCTACGTCACACAAAAATTAAAATAGTTCAAAGTTTAACAACGAAAATGTACCAAAACTATAGCTCCAATATTACTCGTTATTTTATACATCTTTTTATCCCTAACTGTAAACTGTTATAATTTTCAAAGGAATAAGAATATTTTAATTCTGCAAAAAGAACATGAAAGCTTGTCTCTTCTAGTTTAATTTTATGTATTTACAGATATAGACGAGTTTTTTCTAGGCTAGATAAAAAGGTTTGAAAAATAGCGTTTATTTCAATATTTCCTTAAAATAAAACTTAAAATATGTCTAAAAATGGTCTGAAATTTCGGTTTTCTTCATATTTTAACATCTGAAAACGTATCCCAAAGTTTGAGCAAAATCCGTGATCCGGATCCCTGACACTCTCCTCGTAAGACTGAGTGCACGATTAAAAGCAAGTATTTCTTGGATTTGCACACATCACAACAGATTTTTCAATAGTCAATTAGTTGCTAGTTGGTAAAAATTATAAAAAGCACCTTGTTATTATCCGTAAGTAAGTACCTCTTTTTAAAACTACATTTCATTTGCGCATGTAAAAATCATAAAGATTGATGCGAATGACTTGGATACGAAAATAAGTTGGTATTAACTACGACTATTGTGCATTTTTATTTAGGGCAAAACAATAAGTTCCATAAATTTTATCATTTTTTTTAAGTTATACGCATTACTTTTGATACACTAAGACTTTTCGCCACCCTATTAAAAAATATAGATGTTAACTGCTGAAATTACTCAAATTAACTGTGAATTCCACATGGAAGCCAGTAATCTAGAACCTAGATTTTTTTATCAGGGCAAATGCAAAGCTTTATTTAAAGTCTCATTTAAGAATAATATTTTCAAACTTTCTTTTATCATATATTATTACAGCTATTGAAATAAACACTAATAAACTTATCCTCATAACTAATAAACAATAATTATCAACGATAAACATCAAAAGCAAACATTTAATGAACAAATTAACAAAGCAAATCAGTAAAAGCACTTCTATCGCTCACCTGAACACCCGCGTAGCCCTTCGGTCCCAAAAACCTCTCGCACTCATCAGCTATATCGTTCCACTTCCACTCGAACAGATGGACCATAGTAGTCCTGTTGTACTCATAATTCGTGATCTTCGAGGCATCCGCTGAGCCCCCAAAATCACCAGCAGCCGCGACAATCGCAAAATACGCGAGCAGCGCCCGGATCATTCTTGCTGTTTGCTAACTGTCGTCTCCGCGGTAACTGACTAAGTGTCCGCCTGATTAAAAGAGGTGCTTTATTGTACGACGCGCGTACACGTTTTTTCCGCGGCGAGCTCCGAGAATCGCTCATCGTCATCTTTCCTATTCCTCGAGGGCCTGCGAGCGATAATACAGCTCGCTTGCAGCTCTTCTGCGCCGCGGCTTATCTTTGATTTTCTCAGCGCAGAATGTATCTGGGCAATTTTTCTTAATTTCATTGTTGATTCTGGGCACGATGTTTTTCTAACTTATATTTGAAATCAGCGATTTGGTCATGTTTTTTTGTTAGAAGTTGGAACGATGTTTATAACGATGAG
>JAPYZA010002394.1:0-18627 GCA_030522685.1 Eupelmus azureus | reverse complement strand
GAGGTGGAAATAGTATTCCCGAATTTATTCCCGACTCAACTGTAATTGCCAGTTTTCTGCCTTGAAAAGTGGGCGAAATGTTGAATATTTCTCCCGCAAACTTCATTTTTCGCAAAAGCGGGATGTAAAGTCTTTACGTCTCGCAAAATTAAAATGTCACAATTTTTCACTTTTTTATGTTTATATGTATATATATATATATATATATATATATATATATACATATATTAAATCTTACGTTTGCAAAATGTGAAGCAAAGCATATAAATACCCTATCTAGCATGTCAAAAACATTGAATAAGAGCTTTGAAAAAACTACCGTCAAGTGGCCCCACTATTCGTACCGCGGTATATTTAAAAATCGATTCTTTCCGTAGGCCCACTTTTCAAAACAAAAAAGTGGCTATGGTTAAGTCAGAAGTAAAGTACTATATGCAACACGGGAGTAAAGTCGATTACTCCCTAGGGTGATTACTGCCCTCGCTTCGCTCGGGCAGCCAATTCACCCCCGGGGGTAGTCTACGACTTTACGCCCTTGTTGCATAATGTACTATTTCATCACAAGACCAGAAAATGCAATTTTTCAGCTCCAGAATGATTGTCTCGTACGAGGTTTGACGATACCTAATCGTTTAAAAAGACAGCTTAACGACAAACAGGGATAAGCCAACGGTTTAAAAAGTAATTAAGCGGCAAGTCCAGGCTTTATAAGAAAGTTAAATCTAATCTAAAGTACAAAAATCAGCATAAAAAAAAATCTAAAGACTTAATATTTTAATCCACGTCAATTAAAAAATAATCACTTAATTATTGAGTGTTTACATACATAGTTTTCCTCGTAACTAATATAAGTCTGATAACTCGTCATCATCAACAGATCTTTTTTGTTTTTTGTAATTTTTAATACCAATATGCATTTATTTGAATAGAAAGGCTTAGGGTCTGAAGGTTCATCATTATTCATCGATGACAGCATGTTTAATGCTCTACGTGAGAAATTAGAAAATGCAGCTTTTTGTAATGATATCACTTTTGATAATGAACAGTACCTGAATCTGAAGTATACCTCTTTTCTCTTGTGCTCTTCAACAAATGACTTTATAAAGATAATTCATTTTTTTAATTCTGTAGCATTTCCAGATCGTCTGGTAGCTTTCCTCCGATTGGAACTGACCTCAACGAACCATAAGATTAGATTCTGAGATTGTTGCTATTCTGCATTTATATTAATGGCGTTGGTATATTTCTGGACGATGGACTGATCAAGCACATACTGTACGCTGATGATCTTATTGATAATCTTACTTTATATTTAATCTATCCTCTTTTATTTTTGTCTTTTTACAGAATCGAGTGAATAGAGGCTTTACACTTCCTATGATGTTTTTTTTAAGAGAGAAAGAGAAATAACAGGTCTTTCAAAAACATTTTTATCTCAAAAATTTGTCTTACTTTGTAGAACTTTATGTTGATTTTTCTTATGTTTTAATTATTTTTCATTCTGTTAATGGTACTTTCCTCTGTACGTAATAATTGTTTTATCGTTATTTTTTATTCGTCTATTAGATTTCATAATTTTAATTTTTTTTTTATTTTTTTAAACTAGTATAAGAAGTAACCTACTTATTACGTGATTAAAATATTACATGATAAATTACTACATCAATCATAAAAATTTAATATTTTCATTCTAATTAACATTAGTACTGGTAGTAATGGGGGTTGATACGAAATACAAATTGAACATAGAAATTAATTTCCTTATGAAATTTGTACGTCCTAAGATAAAACTTAATTTATATGAATTTTACTTTATTCAACAGTGAAAGCTCAAGCAAGTGTTCATATTGTAGAACATGTAGGGAGAAGTAACACCTGCGAGGTGCTCAGTAATTATTAACAGTACAAAGTTGTAGCGTTATTCATTACATGAATGTGTGAGCATGCGCTATCGGCGATGAGAATTATTCTTGTTAGAACCGACCGATGCAGACGGTTTCGCGAGATATGTTAAACAAGGTGCATTAGTTGTAAATTAACAAAGTAACTTTGAAAATAAATAGCTATACAGGATTTCGTTAACCAATATAGTTTAATTTTAAAATTATTTAAATTTATCTTTATTAAAAAAGCTTTTTAAATTTTACTATGACGAATTCAGGTTTTGACGAGTGCGTCGGTATCACTCGTTACACTATGATTGCTATTGGCATTTGGCCGGGTGTTGAATTAGATGTTTACTGGTATTCACGTTATTATTTTCTAGTGCCAGTATTTTTTATGATTTTTTTTATAAATATTCCACAGACAAATATGTTACTGCTTGTTTGGGGTGATCCGAATGCAGTTCTAGAAATTTTAACAACAGCAGATATAGTGACTGGTCTTGCTTGTCTCAAACTATTAAGCATTTGGTATAATAAACAAGGTAATTATTTTAATTGCTATTTTAATTGATTTCCCATGCTTAAAAATATTTTTATTGTCAGAATAGAAACTTTTACAATTATATTGTAGATTTCTTATACTAGCTATGATCTAATTTTAAAAGGATTTTTATGTATTTACCTTAGAATATAAGTAAAGATATATGTAACAAAGTTTCTACTTGCGTAAGATTAGAGAATATTAATATTTGTAAATCAATATATTTACTAAATTAATATAACACAATTTTCAAAATAATTCATCAAAGATCTTAGGTACTTGCTAGATAAAATGGCAGATGACTGGAAGATAACTCAAAAGAGTCAACAGCTAATAATGTGGGAAAATGTAAAACTGTGCAAGGCAATTCTTATTTGTTATGTTACTGCGACTTTTGGAACAATTATAGTATATGCACTGCGAATGCTAATAGTTTTGCACTATTATGAAGTAGACAAAATTAATGCTGAAAATTACTCTTCGACTAAACCTATGTTTTTCACTTCTAAGTTCTTTTTTGAAGCCCAAAGAAGTCCGAAATTTGAAATTACGTGGATTTGTCAATTTCTTGCAGCTGTTATGGGAATTGGTGCATTTTCATCTTTTGATGGATTCTTCATATTTTCTATATTACACTTATGCTCTCAATTAACAAATTTGCAAGTCGAAGTAAAAAACATAATTTATCGATATCAGTCAAAAAAAAATTCTTTTGTGCTTTCACTGAAATCAATCGTCAAAAAACATGTACATCTTCACAGGTAATATTTTTTATTTTATTTAGTATTAAAAATAAGTTATAAAAAAAGCATATGATTATTTACTTTTTCATACTAAGAAAAAACTCCTTTAATTTATATTTGTTTTAACAATTATTTTTTATTCCTTCGTCACCGAGAAATCTTTGTGATAATAAAAAAATTAAACACTACCAATTTAATAATAATTTGTTTTGCCCAATTTCGATGATTTTTTTATATAATGTCAAAATACAATTCTGTAGAATACTCGCTTATCTTTATTATAATACTGCTTTATAAAATGATAACAGATTGTGAAAACTCAAAAAAATTATCATAAATTTTAGAACATTTTTTAATTTTCACAGCTTGTTACTGTTTTATAAAATAACATAATAATTTTTCCAAAGCATTTTTTAGATTTAGACTAATTTGTTATAGTTTTTTATAATATTCTTGAATATTATTTCTTTATAATTTCTATCTGAAGTTTTTAAATTAAATACACGCACAGTAATTCTTATTAGGTATAAAAAATATTTAGCTGGAATATATGTTTATAATAATTAATTTCTTCACAGATTTACATATTGCATTGAAAACAATTTTAATAAAATATTCCTAGTACAAATGATCTGTTATTCTATAACTTTGTGCTTAGAAAGTTATCAGTTAGTAATTGTAAGTAGCACTAATACTTCAAATGTAATTTATAGGTTAAATTAAGTTTCGAACATTTTTTTTTCGCAGAGTCTCATGGAAGATTCTACAAAAAACCTAGCCACTTTAGTTTTTATGATAATTTTCGCCGTTGCCAATATTATGAGTCTTTTTTTGTACTGTTTTGTTTCTGAGAAACTTCGAACAGAGGTATAAGACTTGAATTAATATACTTTTTGATAAAAGTGCATAAAAGTTGAATCTCGAATGTGGGCGAGTTTGTCGCCCAAGCTAATCAAGGGTAAGAACAGTCTAAGTTGAGAATCAATTTTTGCACGCGTATCATACAAAATTTCTAGCAGCGGTTGATGGTATTTTGTTTTTAATACAGTCGGTATTAATTGTCAAAAATAAGTAAATAAATATTCTCAAAGTTTATTTTTCATATAAAATATTTACATAAACATATATTTTTTAATTGCAAACAAGAGCTCGAATATATTTTACGTTACTTATGAAATAAATTGGTATGAGTTGGAACCTAAGACATCCAGAATGCTGTTAAATTTAATGTGTGCAACCAAATCTCCGCTCAAAATAACAGCTGGAAAGTTTTCTGCGCTTTCTTTTGAATATTTAATGAAAGTCTGTTATACATTTTCGTTTTATCATAATCTACTATTTATTTTTTTATTTGATTATGGTTATTTTATAGGTTTTGAAAACATCTGCAGGATACTTATCAATGTTACTGGCTGTAAAAAGTAGTCGTCAATAAGAAAGTTATTAACGTTTATATATAATGAATTTTTATGAGGATTTAAGATAGATATATTTATTGTTGCACAATAAAGTACAACATTAATATATTTTCGCTGTGGCATATATTGCCAAAAAAGAAAAATTTTAATGCTTATTAATATTGCAGTAACATAATGCCATTGATATATATAGTTTATAATTTCTTGTGACTGGATTTACTATATTCAGTTGGTCTAAGCAAACGCAGTGGTTACATCTGATCAAGATCAAGCGATTTCATACTTGGTAGACTGAGTTCAATGTATCAGCAGTTCAGAGTATTTGAGTTCCAGTATCAGTTTAATTCTAATTCCTTTTCTCTTTAGTTTACTTGTTTTATCTAGAAGAACGAATGGTAAGATCCTTCCGAATTAAAAAAATATTAATGAAGATAAGACTTAAAATTCGGAATAAGTTTAATGTTCGTAGTTTAGGTAGTTGTAAGTTCTAGAAATATGAAAACTAATGTAAAATGATTTTTTCTTAAATCCTATGAGCTGAATCAGGGGATATTAAACGGTGTTATTATCACCTATAATAAGATCAACATTAACAGCAAAAGTAAAAAAAGAAAAAAAGTATAAAATACTTGAAAGATGCTTCTTTTGATTGTGCGAAGTAGCTGTTTTACGCATGGCGTGCGCGAAGAATTTACTTAGCACACGGCGTGTGCGAAGTAGTTCTTCGCGCACGCCATGCGAAAATCAGCTACTTCGAACACGCAAAATGAACCAATCTCAGTGTATGCAAGCGATATAAACGAATGCGATCAGTTTCCGATTGCAAAAGTGTAGTAAATCCTGATAAAATTATAGAAAAATGGAGCAATTCTACAAAAATAATTCGATACGGGTATGAGGTATTTGCATCATTTTACTGAACTTTTGCAATCGAGCTGTGACCGACGGTAACTTATTATTATGTTATTTTATAATGGTATATGAACTACCACGTAGCCAGGTAATGCCACTTCAAACACAAAATAAAATTTAATTAAAATTTTTTCTTATAAATCGAAAGAAAATAAAAAAAAATGAGAATCAATATAAAACTTTTTGGAGCTTATTCTACAATAAATATTCTATCAAAAGAAAAAATAACAAATATATTTATACTAAATTAAAATTTTTTAAAATTGAAAAAAATTTTGAAATTAACAAAAAATTAGTTAAAATTATATCCTTATCTAGCTTAAAAAAATTATTTACTTAAATAATCGAAACAGTAAAATTAATGAAAAATGAGTTAAAAGTACATACCACTGATAAAAACGAAATTAAATGACATAGGGCAGAAAAACATTTTGGAGCTTATTCTACGATAGATTTCTATCAGAATTGAACGAAAATCTATTTTTTCTTATCAATTTAAAAGTATTATGTTGTATTGTGCCATACTGACTGGGTTTTAAAGTGATTCCATATGCACCGCATTTGCTGAATTTTATTCCAGCAATCACTTTGTTTTCTCAAACTTGAAGAAATGATTATCTAAACGAAGATTCACTTAAAATAATTCGATGAAAGCCGAGATAAATAACCATTTTGTAGATGTGGAAAAATCATATTTCTAACTGCAAGAAGATTACGTTGCAGAATAATAAACAATTTTTCTCGAAACTTTTGAATTTTTTGTCAAGCTGAGGATATTTAAATTAAAACAATTTTGGTAGAAGAAATAATGAGTGAAGTAATTAACACTTTGCTCATATAAAAGAATACACTCACAAAAATAAAAAAAGTATATAATTCTGATGATATAAAACATTTTTTTACAACATATATTTAGGACATTTTTTACTTACGTGGTATAGCATATAGATACTATGTATGAGACTTAATAACAACTATACATCACTTTCGAAATCTCTTATTTAAAATTAAAAAATTAAACAAAAACAGTGACTACTTTTACATATTTTGTGAAAAAATAATGTTTCATGAAATCGAGTTCAGCGTAAAACTTAATTTCATCAAGTATTGCCTCGTTTATCAGCGTTTACAAGCGAGTGTTCATTTATCAGATAGGGAGAAACGAATCATGGGGTGCTGAATAATTGTTAAGAGTACAAAGTTACACTGTATTCATTACGAGTACGAGTGAGCATGCGCCACCGTCAACAATAATTCTTCATGTGAGAAGCTCGACCGATGCAGTCGGTTGTGCAGAACGTGTTAAACAAGATATATCGTTCTTAAAGAAACTGCAAAAAGTAATCAATCATTAATCACAAGTCTGCGTCTCGAATAACATATTTTAGAGATTATTTTAACTTATACATATAAAAAAATTTAATTTCATCATGCAGAATTCAGGATTTGATGAGAGTATCGGTATCGCTCGTTTCACTATGGATGCTACTGGCATTTGGCCAGGAGTCGAATTAAATCCTCATTGGTATTCGCGATATCATTTTTTAGTACCAATATTTTTTATGTTTTTTTTTATAATTATTCCTCAGACAAGAATGGTAATGCTCGTTTGGGGCGATACGAATACAGTACTAGAAATTCTAGTTACAGCAGATATAGTAACTGGACTAGCTTTTCTCAAACTACTAGGCATTTGGTGCAATAAACGAGGTAATTTTTTTACTTATATATCTCATAACATTTCCATCAATCATTTAACAGTATTATAACTATATGATACTAATTCAACCTTAAAAATTTATAATAATAATAATGTGTTAGTATTTTAAAATTAAAGTATTTTGTACAAACATAAAGTTCATAAATATTTTTATTAACTAACTGTTTTCACAAAATTACAAAAAAATATTCAAAGATCTCAGGAATTTGTTAATTAAAATGAAAGAAGACTGGAAAATAGAAGGAACAGATCGACAGCAAATCATGTGGAAACATGCGAAAAGATGCAAATTAATAGTTAATAGTTACATTCCTTTGACGATTGCAGTAATTCTAGCACACGCATTACGTATGTTCGTAATTTTGAATTTCGATAATTCCTCTGGAGAGTATGAAAAGAACGCTGAAAATTTCTCGACGAGTAAACCAATGTTTTACATTTCCGAATTCTTTTTCGAAACACACAGCAGTCCAACATTTGAAATTATTTGGATGGGTCAATTCGCTGCATCACTTTTGGCCATCGCTGCATTTTCATCTTTCGATGGATTCTTTATATTTTCTACTTTACACTTATGCGCTCAATTAGTAATTTTGCAGCTTGATTTAAGAAATTTAACTTGTCGATGTCAATTAACGAAATTAACTTTTGCCCAGTCCTTAGGACTGATTGTTAAGAGACATTTAGATCTACATCGGTAAGATTTTAAGATTCTTTGTAGAAGTTAAATTAAAAATGTAAATATTTATTCCAATTATGATCTCTTAAGAATAGGTATTTTAAAAATACATCTTTATGTTACTAAATTTTTCACTTTATTTCCGTTAAATCATCTAACAACTGCAAATTCAACTTTTTAAAATTTAATTTTATCAAATAATTTCTTCATTTTACACGCAAAATCTTGATAAAACAGCCCGTCCGCATTATTAATATAACATCAAACTTAAAGTAAAATATACTGGAAAGGCAAAAGTCAAAGAAATGGCTTTGTCAGAAATTAGTGTTAAATAAAAAATATGTATATTTTTTTATGATTAAAATTAGCGAAGAGAAGCAAATGATTTACGTATAAGTCAGAGCTATCTTCTAGAATTAGTGATGATAGAAGTTTTGAATAAAAAAGACTAAACATACTTCACAATATCATGTGGAATAATAAAATTATTGTGAAATTTTCTGTAATCGAGAATCGTAATGTATTTCAGATTATAAACAAGATAAAGTCAAATCAATCCGTTGCAAACAATAATTTACGGCCGTTGTAATAATTATGTGTTGACATACTTGCAAAAATATGACATTGAATTTTTAATATTGTCATTTAGAAAGAATTTTTTATTATGGTTAAATTTTATCTAAAATATATAATTAAAAAAATATTGACAGACTTTGTTCTAAGTTAATTTATTTGTTTGCAGATTTTCCAGTTCTATTGAAGAAAGTTTTAATAAAGTATTTTTAGTGCAAATGATCAGCTATTCAATAACTTTATGTTTGCAAGGCTACCAATTGGTCATAGTACGTAAAAATAACATACTCTATATTTACATTAATAAACTACAACCGATAGTACTATCATATAATTTATAAACCGTAATATAATATTGTATTATTATATTCTGTTCATAAAGTAATGATAAATTTGTGCAAACATACACTATACATAAATGACCAAATAAAAATATCTAATCTAAATAATTTTTTTTAAACGGACATCATTAATACGTAAGTATAACTGTTTCAGAACTTAACAGAGCAATCCAAGAATACAGTTGCCAATTTGACATTTTTTATGGTATTTGCTACGGCCAACATTACTAGCCTCTTCGTATATTGTTTTATAGCTGAAAAACTTCGAACAGAGGTAAAATATCTAAAACGAACATAAATTTTAAAATAAAAAAAAATGATTTTATTAATTACAAATTATTGTTATGCATGCGTTTACAGAGTACAAATGTTTTCTTTATCATTTATGAAACAAACTGGTACGAATTAAAGCCGAAGGAAGCAATAATGTTATTAAATATAATGTTTATCGCAAAAACACCTCTTGAAATGACTACTGGAAAATTTTCTGCACTTTCTTTTGAATATTTCACATCTGTTCGTAAAATTATGTGATTTTTATAATTTTTTTAATTGACAATTTAAATATTCAATTTTTTTGTTATAAAAATTATATAGGTCATGAAAACATCAGCAGGATATCTATCAATGTTATTAGCTATAAAAAACAGACTTTAGCAATAAATTAAAAAGACGTTATTGTTATTACAGTATTGTACATTACAGTTTTGTTTGATAAGTAGAAATATTGTTTCTTGTTGTATTTGATTCTTTTAAAATGCACGCATTACAAATATTTTTATAAAATTATTTAAAATTAAATATAACAGAAATAATTTTATGAAATAATTTTTAATATATGCTACATATGAATATATAACAAGTGTATTGTAATAAAATAAAATAAAGCACTAATTTAATGTAAATGGACATTGCACCTGCTAACACATCACTTACTATGGAAAATGATCCAATAATTATAAATACTAATTATTTAATCTTGGAGGTTGATTACAAATGTAGATTATAATTTGTAAAGCGCCATTAGGATATTATAAATTGTTTTTAAATCCCTCAAATCTCAAAATTATGACTTTAATCTGATGGCAATCGTAGAAAAAAAATACGGTTCTATACTTATTTGTAAATTAATTATACTTATCTCATTATACTTAATCATTTTCCAGATCCGAGTCGAATTTATACTATTATTTACTATATTTATTCTTGACATTTTTAAATAACAGTAGCGCATCGATTATTTACACTGGTACTCGATGGGCTTCTAAAAACTTGTACAGTAAAGTGTACTGGGCGCCTTCTTTTATTTTTGCACAAATATAATTTTTTAATTTCCCCTGATTAATAGACTTAAATAGTACATTTAATTTCTTTTATTGTTAATGTATTTTATATAAATAATAAATTCATGTTTTTAAAATACAAATTCTATGTAAAAATTGTTTACATTCTTTTTCTTGTGAATAACAATTAGTATAAAAGATATAGATCATATTCTGTTAGTATTTTAATGAAAATATGTAATTAACTGCATTTTAGTTACATGTAATTTTACTATAAGTTTTCAGAAGAAAAATTCAATTACACTAATAACAAATAAGCCTTATTTAAGACAAGAAATTATACAAACAAATTTCGAGCCTTTAAATATGTTTATTAATTTATCTTGCATTTGACGAATACAAGGAGTCAGAACAAATGATTAGAATAAACCATACTTCTCCATAAGATCAAAACAACCGAACTCATTTTTTACAGATCAAAACACAGTTCAGAACAGCACACACAAGGTGGAACACATCTATCTATATATAATTAAATTATACAATCTATGTATGACGAATAAATAACTAAGAAAAATCTGTAAATAAACAAAACCTTGATTTAGAGTACTAGTTATAATAAAAATTCTTATTGGGAAAAAAATAATGAAAAATAGTCAGAGAGAAAACTAGATCTCAATAATTATAAGCAACTACAATAAGATAAGAGAATTAATTAGTTTAACAAAAAATATGCACATCCATTACCTATAATACACTTTAGCAAATTGTATATTGATAATTTCACTTTTAATAGCATGATATAAAGTAAATAAAATGAAACGATAATTATTATTTATAGATTATAATTTATTTTATGAAATCATGCAACAATTTGTAGCAATAACACAAAATTATTCATTTAAATTATATTATTATTATCATTATTATTATTATTATTATTATTATTGTTATTATTATTATTTATTTTAATTTAAAGAATTAACGGGAGTTAAAATATAAAATATAGAAAACAAATATAAAATACATATAATCACAAAGTTAGATGAAATAGTATAACATAGCATTATTATCTTATATAAAAGTTAATATGCCATAATTTAGCATTGATATCACATTTTACAAACTTAGTAAATCGTATTTTATGTTAGAATTTAGCAAATACATCTGATTTGCATGCTCTGTGATTTGCATTTAATAGTATATTTTATAGGCTTTAAATTAACTTTTGATAAAATTTTAGTTTTAAACATTCTTTTTTTTATAATTTAATTAATATTCCAATTTCTCCATATTTACAAAATTCAACATGAAACTGTTTTTACAGTAGTATTTCTGATTCATAGTGTTACGTATTTCATTTCTCTGATGTTCGAGAGTAATAAACAGCCGCATGCAAACTGTTAAGAGGAGACAAGCAGTATGCTCTTACTGTCAATGAGCATGCGCTGTATTATTAAATTTTCCTTCAGATAAATTGCATAGGGGATGATGAAGTCGGCGGTGGTGGTCACAGTATGGTCTGAGCAGCGAATAATACTTCACGATGGTAATCAATGAGAAAACAGGTATGGAGATCGTGATTGCTAGCATTAAGACAAATTTTGGTCTTAACTTTAAAAAAATGTAATTTTTTCTCGTTCCAAGATATTTTTTGTTTTGAAACTAAATTAATAATTGCTTTATTTTAATCATAATATTTATTATTACATCAACAGGTTTTCAAGAAAGTATTGGTGTTACACGCTCAACAATGTGCGTCATTGGACTCTGGCCATTATCTAAGAAACTAAATTTGCTTAACCGTATTCAGTTTCTTTTACCAGCATTCGTGATATTTTTTTTTATAATCCTGCCACAAACTCGGAAAGCTATATTAGCGCAAAATGATTTGAATTTGATGCTTGAAGTGCTAACCACAGCTGATATTATAGAAGGAATTGCTTTATTAAAACTTTTTGGAATATGGTATAATCAACAAGGTATTGTTGCAAATTCTAAATTGCAAAAGCTAAATTACTAAAAAGTTTACTTCATGAACCTAAAGGGCAATAATGTTTATTTGTTTTAGCATACTTATAAATGTACATTAGATAGTAAATTTAAGCTCTAAAACTTTGAAATCAATTTGAATGAATTCTAAAACATAAAGAAATAATTTGATTTTAAAAAATTGTTTACTTTTGTAAGTTTTAATATTATAAAAAACAATGGTAATTATTTTTACAAATTTAATGTGATTTCTTTTTTTTGGAAGCTTCCATTATTTAGCGTACAATTCAGGATTAATTTACTAAAATGATTTTTTAACCTTTAGTGGACCGGAAAGCTACTACAGTAGCTCGATCCATGATCGATCTTCATCACATAATCAATTGGTAATATCACATATCATTTTTGACTATATTCTTAAAGATATCATAAATCCAAACTGCCGGTACTCTAAAGGTTAATGAAGTTTAGTCAAATTTAAAGAGTTTGTAAAACCTAAAACTATGCAACAATTAAATTTTAGATGATTATTTAATGAAGATATAAAAATAAATAGTAAGTTAAATAAATTCAAATAGTAATCGTAATGGCTTTGGGGCCGGTTTCCTATAGGGTCGTGGGCATCGTTCTTTAATAATCTTCGGATACAATGCACAAATTTTTTTAAAAATTCCTCTAACAATGCGATCTCAAAATCAGAGAGTTATCACGTGCGATAGGCTCACATAAACACATATGCACTCACAAACTCATACGCATACCATACACACAAATATTTTAAAAAATTAAAAAATTTTATTATTACAAAACTTTCTTGTTAGACAGCAAAATATTAATGAGGATATTCAAATATTTTTTATAGACTTGAAGACACTAGTATTACAGATCCACAATGATTGGAAACGCACGACTGCTGAAGAACAAAATATAATGTGGACGTATGCAAAACTAAGTAAATTAGCAGCAACATTTTGCATCTCTTCAAGCAGTGGCTCAGTCTTTACTCATGCTATAGTATTTTTTATAACAATTAATTCTAGAGTTATAAATGTTAATGGCACCACTGTGAAACCGTTATTTTTGAAAGCGAATTTTCCGTTTGACACCAGTTACAGTCCTGTGTACGAAATAATTTGTATTTGCCAATTTTATGGTGCTCTGCTTAGTTGTTTCGCGTTTTCTTCCTTTGATGGCTTCTTTGTGTGCTCTATACTGCACTTTAGTGGTCAATTGTATAATTTGAAACAAAGAATCCGAAATGTTGTAACTGAGGATCATTTAAAAAAAAATACATTCAATAGGGCACTAGAATCTGTAGTACGTACACACCAACATTTGATTAAGTAAGAATTTGCTTTCAAAATATTTCCAAAGTTTAGAAACATAAACGTTATTCATTTTTTGTTACATAAAAGTTATTTTTTATTTTATTTGCTTTACTTATTTGATTGCAGCTATACAGATCTTATAGAGCACAATTTTAACAAAATATTTCTTGTGCAAATGTTCGCTACATCTATTGTTTTATGTTTACAAGGATATCAGTTGGTATTAGTAAGTGTATCAAATATTGTATTAACAATTTAATGAATTTTGGATCCTATTATTAATATTAAATTATTATATATTTAAGATTGTATCTGAAAGCGGCACAAAATTGTTAACGAGTTTAATTTTTATTCTAGTTTTTACAACAGGCAATTTACTTAGCCTTTTCATGTATTGTTACATAGCTCAAATTATTCAAGACGAGGTAAGAATTTAGATACATATGTAACTATCAGTATTAATTGTATACAATGAAAAATTTTTTAAGAAAATATTTTATGATATAGAGTCAGAGTTTATTTTTGGCAGTTTATGAGATGAAGTGGTACGAATTAAGTCCTAAAAATGCAAATTTATTATTGATTGTTATGGATCGTTTAATGTTTCCAATCGAGATAACAGTAGGAAAATTTGCAGCCTTCTCATTAAAATATTTTGCGAGCGTAAGTGTTTTTTAAAGAATGTTTTTTAATGATTCAACAAATAATTATACTTAGAAATAAGAATTCTATTTCACATCTTTTAGGTCATAAAGACATCAGTAGGTTATTTATCAGTTTTACTTGCAGTTAAAAAAAAATTACAAATAGAAAGCTATTAATTTTAAGGCCAAAAGAATCAAATATAAAAATATTTTTATAAAATAATACCTAAAATTACTGAATCGAAATGTTAAAGTAAAATAAACTACATTTTCTTATAAAATAAAAAATATTTTCTTAAAGTTTATACCAACTTATTAATTTTTTGAAAATTAAAAATATTCAAATTGAAATATACCTTAATATATAATTTCTGCTATATATTTAATTGTTTTATGATATAATCTCTAAAAAGAAATGCTTTTTATCCTTCGAATTGATTCCAGTTCATAAACATTATTTAACGCAATATATTTTGCTTCATATTTTGAACACAGTTATATTTTCATCCTCACTCTCATACATGACATTGTAGTTTTCCCTTCTACCGCTAGATCTCACACACATTCAAATTATTTATAAATATTATAGTTTTTAAAATGTTTAAGATAATTTGTATTAAAATTGTAATAATGTATTTTATGTAACTGAGCGTTCTTAGGAAGAAGGATATATAAGCAATGTAAATTAAGTGGCCTATATGCCTTTGTTCCCTATGAACGCTCACATACACACTCACACACACACACACACACACACACACACACTCACACATACACGCGCATATACGCACATGCACATGCACACGCACACACACTGTCGATCAAGTCGAGTTTGAGAAATTCGCAATTCGACTAATATCAAAAACGCCCAAACGCTAATCTTGAATAGAATTTTTACATAATAGAAGATATGTAATTACCCCAAAGTAAGATTTAAAATATTTCTGAAATATTTCATGCTGTGTGGGACTATTGCTCGGTAGTTCTTCTAAAACGTAACTCTAGAACTTAGACGCAGGTTGCAAGTTATGCAGAATCAGAGAATCAGGAATCTTTTATCTCTGAATAGCTTAAAAAGAGCAGTGAGGCGCATTTAATTCGAATTGGACTAACCCAGATTAACGTTTATGTTTGCTAATTTATTCCTGCATGTTTTTGATCGCATCATAATTTATTTTCTTAATAATATCGCCCTTGATGTTCGTGATCCCGTCCTAAATTATTATCTTAGTATTAAGCAGGAGTGCATGTATTTAAGGCGGGAATGGAGATATGAATGTGAGCTGAAGCGAGTGTGTTGGTTTCGGACTGTGATATTCATTAGACGCCGTGCAATACATATATTTAATACTTATTTTAAATTTTAAACTTTTTGACTTATCAAGAGAGTGTCACACCTTCGGATCTCCGATCTTAATGACACTTTGGAATATGTTTTTAGGCACCAAAAAATGAGCAAAGCCGCAGTCATCTTACGGTCTAACGCTTCGCAAAACTCAAGTTATGGACTTTTGTAAAAAAGTCCTTGAATCAATTTCCAATAACTGTAATCAAAGTAAAGAAATTAAGCTTCAATTTATCGTTTTCAGAATGAAGAATTAGTAATTAGAACCAAAGTTATGCTTGTTTAAAGTTGATCAATATAAGTGTATCGAAAGGCATATAAATTCCAATCGGCAGAATGTTATAAGTAATAAGTGTGTTTTCGTTGCTCTTAATATTTTTATAGTTTTATGGCATAAGATATTGTTTTATACAAAAAAAAAACAAAAAACAATCACATTACTAAAAGAATTATGAAATAAGATGATATACTTCATTAATTCGTTTTAAAATACGTTTGTATACTTTTGTATAAGTTTGTATACGTTAATATACGTTTGTTAACTATAATTTAGCATTTTAGTATTAACGTTTTAAAAAATAAATTAATACAGAGTTATTGTTAATATTTTATTGCATACAAAGCACATCAATTGTCGAGCATGCGCGTACATTAATGTTACTTCGTCGTTGGTAAGATACTAAAAGTAAGTTGGAGTTTTAGTTTGCCAGTTGACTGTTTGCGGTGACGTGGATACCGTTTTAAATGAAGTGAAGAAAGTGTCTTGAAAGCATCTTGTTATACAATATTACATTCAGTTCTTTTCATAGTGTAGACTTCAATTCAATATTTTTTCATACTATGTATTAAAAATTGTAAAAGTTTTATTTAATTTTAACGAAATAGTTTCTTATACATTCTAGATCAAAGCTTTGTGTACATTTATAGAAAACTTTTTGTATAAAAAAAATACAGTAAATGAAAAAGCTTTTATTTAATACTTAAATTCAGCCAAAGTTATAAACATCTAAAGAAAGCAAAGAAATATAATAAATTTTTTCAATAATGTTATTCTGGAAACTTTATTTTTTTCATTTTTATATTGTTAAGATTAATCTGATTAAGATTTTGAACTCAGCAAATCTCAAATAATTTTTTATTCACTTTAAGGATGTTCTTTCGCAAAATCAAATGTCAATATTTATGCATAAAACTAAAGTATTTTGTTTGTAAGATCTATACGATAATCTTTACGAATTATTAGGGCAATTTAGCGATCAAAAAAAGATCGGACATTTTAAAAATCGGATTTTTTAAATGAATTAGTATAGAGCCTTCTAGCAGCATATATTTTTATTTTATACATTTTCATATTTTCCATAGTTCTGCCCAAAAAATTGGTTGTTTTGGTAAAAAAATAAATATGTATTGTATAAACTATATGGAAACTAAATACGTTTAAAAAAATTGAGATTAACGAAGGTTTGAAAAAGTTATTTAACGTTATCTTAAAAAACAATGGAATACGTGAAGTTAGAAAATTTTCCTTAGCTTTCAATTTAAAAAATATTGTTCTCAAATAGTATGTAAGGCTCTTAGAGGCACCCTTTATTATCGCTTCTTAGCGAAAGAGCGTTCTTAAGTAGTTCAGAGTTTTTTTATTATTATTTATTGAAGTTTTCCTGCGTTAATATAATTAAAACAAAGATCGGAAATACATTGTACCTTTTTAGATACAAATAAAATATGTTGAAACAAAATAGGAAATACTTCTAAAACAAGGACTATCGTTAAATCTATGAAAACTTGACTTCGTTGTTAGTTAGTAAAACTAACTCTTAAAATCTTACCAAATAGGGTTGGTCTCGAGGTGAGATACGCTCTTTGTTAGTTTAAAATACAGAACTGATAAAAATTGAAAATTAAAAAGATGGATATACAGATTTTAAAGTAGTGCTATTGTATTATCTAACTAATCCAATCAACTTTATATATCTTATTTAAAATAAAATAATTTTCGTTGACTAAAGCATAAAATCTACTACCATTCCAAAGTCCTTAATGAAACTCTTTTATTCAAATTTTGTGCCAGAAAACAAGCAATTCATCCAGTTACACGAATTGATGATCAGTCACAAAAGCAACTAAGTGATTCATTATGTTAGTAAATAAAGAAGCAGGTACTGAAAATATTTATGCATATTATAATTAATTCTATTAACTAATTGATAATTGTCTAAAAATATGAAGTGTACTTTCAAAAATAAAATTTTATTTATTATTTTTTAGTTTGATTATTGCATAAAATCTAACAAAACGATTCTATACGCCGTAATAATATATTTTTTTTATAACTGGGCATTGATAGAGCCAATACTACTCATAAAAAAGCACTGAGTGTCACTTTTGTTTTTAGTACGAATTCGAAAGCAATTTTTATTTCTTGTGAAATTTAAAGTAGAGTCATCAATATCGATTCACCTGTGTAGTTGTTTTATGGTTGCTATAGTATCACCGAAATATCATGATATCAGCTCCAGGGAGAACCAAAGTGAGCCTTAATATATTAAAGTCAGATAAAAAACATAGAGTATCAGTGTAACTAATATCTCAATATTTTTGAGGAAATACTTCTACAATATAAAGAACCTATCTAGCTGAAATAATTACGCTTGCATTAATTAAGAAATTTTTCTAATTGTTGTAAATTTTTCCTTAAAATTTTAATATAGAACCAACAGGTTTTGTAGAATCCATTGGTGTTTTGCGTTCAATAATGAATGTTATAGGAGTTTGGCCTCTTACAGAATATCAGAATTTTTTTGTACGATATTCGAATATTATTGTGGAATTCATAATGATTTTTTTTATGTTTATTCCGCAATTGAGACAAGCTATATCAGTACGTACTGATTTTAATTTGATGCTGGATGTGTTAACTACAGCAAATATCATTCAAGGAGTATGTATACTGAAACTTTTTGCAATTTTATACAATAAACAAGGTAATCATAATAATATTTTTAAATTAAAATAATTTATAATAGTAAAAAATTATTATGCGCCAAGGGAGTAAAGTCACATATTATTCTCGAAGGTGGTTTGCGACCCGACCGAAGCAAAATTAACTTTACTCTCGAGGTGCATATAGTACTTTCTTCCCACCTTGACTGTAGCCACTTGTTTGTTTTTATTGTATTTTTTCTATTTTTTCTAATAAAAATGCTAGCAGGGAAATAATGA
>JAPYZA010002393.1:0-20428 GCA_030522685.1 Eupelmus azureus | reverse complement strand
AAGAAAAAAAAAAACAGGAAAGAAGCGCACAAGGAACAAGGTGGAAGATACGCGCAAGCATTAGTTTCCGCGCCGGTGCGCCGCGCGGGGCTAACAAGGCGAAATTAGTCGTGAAGCTCTCGTCCGAGAGAGGGAAACATGAGATAAAAGGTGGAAAGACGAGGCGGACAGATAGCGATCTATGATGGACCGGGCGATTTCGGGACGCGGATGGGAGGGGGGGAGTCTAAGGCGGCGCGTCAAGCGCGCGGCGGGATATGATGATATCGTAAAATAATAAAGAGGAGGGATTGTGAGGAGGGAAGGTATAAAAAAGCGAGAGTGCCGGGCGAGAGACGAAGTGAGAAAGTTCGAGCGGGTTTCGCGAAGATGATGTTTCGCCGGGATGAGACCGGCTGACGATTTGAATGGATGAAGGGGGTCTATGAATCTGTGTTTACCAAACTGAATGATCTCTTTTACTCATGTAAAAATTTACCATGCTTTCTGGCAAAAAATCAAGATCATATTAATAAATTTCGTAGAATATTTACAAGCTTCCAATGTATTCTCCAAATATTTAGAGCCCAGCCGAAAATATTTGAATGTCGGCCACCAAAATTGATACATCACAGCCATGACCATAATCCCCCAACCCTCAAAACTTAAAACGGCATTGACACCGCACTCGACCAACTCTCACCAAAAATACCTCCAAGAGAAAATCCTCACCTCGCAAAGGAAAAAAAGAGAATAATCGAAAGGAAATAGCACGAACCATCGCTCCAGTCCCTCTCTGGAGAGGAAACGAAAATTCGAAAGCGCGCGCACGCTGCGCAAGATCCCGCAGAAGAAGAAGAAGCAGCGGCACCTTCGATCTCCGATCCCCACGGCATTCTCATTCAGGGGACGTCCGCGGGTCGTTTCGGTCGCGCGCGCGCTCTCCTCTTCTTTTGTCTCGCGCTCATTGGGAAGTTGCGTCTCTCTCTCTCTCTCTCTCTCTCCTTCGAGGCTCGCTAGCAGGAATGTAGCCCCCGAATGTAAAAAGAGAGAAAGAAAGCGACACGAGGTGGGAGGCCGAGTGGAGCCACATATGCGGGCGCACTGTCCTAATTACAACGGGCTCGCTCCCTATTAGAGAGAGAGAGAGAGACAGGAACTTGCTGAAAGGAGCCGAAATATTTCGGCCCGCGGGCTGACCTAGACGCAGCTCGCGCACCTCTCGAATCTTCGGCTGCAGCGAAGGCTGATTCTGCAAGGAGCAGGATGGATCAAAAATTGTTTGTCAAGGACTTTGGTGGTAGTGAGAGGGGACGAGTTTCGCTAAGGAGACGTGGACCAGTTTTCGATGTCTGGAATGAGTTTGCGTCTTCCTCTGTGATTTGTTTTTGAAAGAGGGTATTATGGTTTGGGTGACATTGAGGAGCGGATGAGAAAAAGGATATGGTTGAAAAGAGGTATTTGACCAGTATTGACGCGATATTGCAATGTAATATCCTACACGTCTGGTCGCTATAAATAAGTGGCAACATTGTCTTAACATTAATCTATTGAGAAACGATGAAATTCCGCATCAAACCGATAGCTTTATTTATTAATCAACAGCATATTACAGCAGTACAGCCAAGAAACTCAAACGTTATCAAAAACTCGATAAATATACCTTGATTCATGTCCAAGCCGATAAGCAAAGCGCTACAAAGACAAATGTAGTTTTTGCAACAAACCACAATGAAATCCAAGCGCGAAGAAATTGCAAAATTAAAAAAAAAGCGAAGAATGCAAAAGCGCAAACTTGCTCCAAAGAGTGAGAGGCTCGTGCATATATAGCTGCGCTCGTCGTCGCGCAAGGAGATGACGTCAAGAGGGGCGAGGCGCGCGCGCGAAAGATTCGCGCCAGGAGATTATAATATGCGCACTCGTTTTCAAAGGATATACGTGGTGGCGCGTGCATAACGTGTGTATATGCGAAGGATTGACAGAAACGCGATTGCGGGCCTTGGATCCTGCTTGCAGCGTTTTGCTGACGCAAGTTGTAAGTTATACATTGTGGCTTTCGTTTAGTTTAATATCGATAAGCCGATATGTAACAATATTTAAATAAAAAATTTGAATTATTGAAATTTGAGTAACTGTAGAAAAAAGAAGGTGAGAAAATAGATCAAGTATTGTTCAGCAAACTATTACGAGTGCTCGTGCGACAAATTCTCTCAACAACATCTCAACAAGACATAAAACTTGTAGCTACACGTTTGAAGCTCGCGCGGGCCCTTGAAGTTCCGATGCTCGCCTCCAGTCATCGCAGTTTTCCCAGCGCGAGCCCCATTCATAGCTACCAACTCTATCTTCCCTCTCGCTCTCTCCGCACGAATTTTTTTCTCCGATCTCTCTCTCTCTCACTCCGGGCTGCTTCGTCTTCTCACGACGCTCATTCATACCTTCGCCGCATGAGATCCAATCGCAACGCGCCCTATACCTGGCCAAGAAGACGCGCGCAGGGCGACACGGCCGAGGCACATCCTTTTCAAGGACCTATACGAAAGTACGGGATCTCCTGAGAGTTTAAGGCTACGTGCTAGTTTGTAGCTATTAGGAGTAGTGGGTCTGCTGGATTGCTGGCTGGTTGTAACGGATTTAGGTGGTAATTAGTTTGTTTCGACTGATTGTTTGTAATGGAAGTGTAATTGGATGGATTGTGAATTTTTGCAGTATTATTGTATGTTAATATTTGTATTTTGGAAATCGTGTTTTATGGTACGGAAATTTAAATAATATTTGATTTCGAGAAAAAAATAATGAGCTGAAGATACTAAGGAAATTAGAAGTTATAACTGGCGGAAGATACTATTTTGAAGTTTTTTTGTGTACATTTTTTTTCGTGTAACTTTGCGAAGATTCGTAATTGATCCTAATTGGAATATAAAAAATTTAACACAATATAGTCATCATTTTTTTCTTTTCATAGTCTCTCTAAAAAAAGTCCAATTTCCGAGAAAAAATCTATATATATCTAAACTTTTTACTTGCAATCTATTATTACGAGATCTAGAAGAAAATTATTTTTTCTATTTAATAGAAAAGGAAGCAGGAGTAACCATAAAGATGCATTAGACTACAAAAATAAAAATTTACAGTGTAATTATATTTCTCCAAAGTACTTTCTAATTTGCTCACCTCTTTAGGAAATTCGTAATTTACACTAAATTAAACAAGGAGAACCAATAAAACTGCAAAACCAAGGCGATACTACAATATACTATCAACAAATCTATCAATACATTCAAACTTTACAAAGTCAAAGGAATTCAAATCACTAACAGAGAGTACTCCCTCTCCTCTTCTCTCTCCTTCTCTCTAACAGCGATAGATCCAGCAATTTTTCGAAAAGATCAGCATCGGTAAGTCATCCTCCCGGCGCACGTTCCACGACAAGTGCCGGTGTTTGAGAGGATGTATGTATACGCTCTATGTGGCCGGGGCCGCCGTGTTTGCCGTAGCTGTTAGCTCGTTGTCGGCTGCGCGCGCGCGCCCCGACTGTACTTTCACGTACGGAGGTGGGCCCCACAAGAGGAGATTGCTGACCCGAGCGCTGCTATTTGACGAGAGAGGAGTTTCCTAGCCGGCGAATAGCGAGGTGTCAATGTTTTGCCTAGGCATTATGATCGTTAGGCGAGCTCAAGTGCGCCCGGGACGAGTGTCACGATGGCTCTTTACGTTTGCTCTATTCTCTTTGACAAGCGTGAGAGAGATGATTAACCTCGGGACATCCGAAATTCGATCCCGTTGAATTGCATCACGCTTTTTTTTCTAGGTGACCGGATGTTGCACCAGTTTCTGAGAATCTGTTTGGTATGGCATCTTGATTATAGTTTTCGATTTTTTTATATTAATATGGTATTGTTCAATATTCATCATTTTATTGTAATGATTATATCTTAAGATTTTACTATTTTTTAATTCTATCTTGCGAAAATATTAAATATCAAATACTAATCAATTCTAAGTAATTATGCATTTAAAGTTTGAAAAAAAAACATACAACAATTAAAAAATAAACCAAATAAAATGAAGTTACTTTGTCAATAATAGAGTAAACATTTTCTTTTTTTAAATTCAATTAATTTTTGTAATTTTAGTTTTTCAAAAACATAAAGAAAAATAGGAGGGATAGGAATTCATATTGAAGGTATAAAAAAATAGTCAAAGTATTTCAATGATTGAACGGTCTTTGGTTTAATATGATACAACAGAGCGGGCAACTGAAGTAGCGAAGCCCAAGAAACTTATTACATATCCACATATATAATATTTTGTAATTCTTTATATCGGATCTGTTTATATACAATATATACGAAGAAATCGAATTTTTTATACAATTAAAAATAATTATTTTAAGACCCGCAGTGTGACTGGCAGTGTGTACATTTCCAATAAGACCATTGAAAAGTGTTCGTATAACAGTCACGATTAAGACCAAACTATATTTCTTCATAATTTATTATTTATCGGCATAATATGCAATAGGATAATATAAATTAATCGGAATATAATCGTGATCCATATAAAACGTGCGGATGATTAAAAGAACAAAAACTACAATTTGAGACCGTATTTTATGACATTTCATTTTTATATTCTTTAAGAATTTTACAAAACGAATACGTTTACGCGTTTAACAGTTTTATAATTGCGCTCGCTTTAATTTCATTCAACAATATAATTTAAGGTAAAAAAGTGTAAAAAAATACGACGAAAAAAAAACAATAGAAATAAAATAGTACGAGAATAATAAATACGATCGAGAGTGACGTTCTCGATCGATGACCGGTTTTACGAGGAACATATGTTTTCATTACACTTTTTTCGCATATTCTTTTCTCATTTTAATTCGATTAAGCCGAGTTTTTAAGGCATGCACAAGACTTAATTTTTCAATTTGAGACTTGACGGACGCTTACGTGCGCCAAGTCTTAATACATCCTAAACGCACTTTTACATACCTAAATACGCTCGAACTGCGCTGCTGCGTTCAACGACATTGAAAGGATTTTTTAAAAATTTGACAAATTGTTAAGATTTTCAACTCAAACTCAGCTTTCGCCGACTCTGTACAGCTCGAAAATGTTTGCCACATTAAAAAGGTGCCGTTATTAAAAATACAGGTCTACAAAAATAAAAAGTTATTAAAAACCTTTATTAAAAAAAGACAAAAAAAGTATCTGTCCTGGACAGTGTTTTAAAAAAGCGATATACGATTATAGCAAAATTTCGAGTGTTCTGCGAAGCTTTGTTTGGTTCAAGTCTATGGAAAGTAAAGAAAATATTCTCAAAAAGTCGCCATCGATGCCGTAACGTTATTTTCAATTTGAATACGATGCCTAATATAAGATTTTTTCAAGTCCCAAATGGGGAGGATGTCAATGCTAAAAAACAAACAAAAAAAAAACGAAAAAAAAAATGAAAAATAAATATTTGATAATGCGAAATTTTATTTCATGCGCCGCAGCAACGTAGCTCGCGTTTCGACCGGAAGCTCGTGTACAGTTGGGTGGGGGCCGGTATATTCATATACATATATGATACGTTTCCGCCTCTTTATCATTATAATTGTTCTTTTTTTTCTTCTTTAATCCTTAATTATTTACACCTTTCATCCGTATCAACGTAGTTATACATACATATATATATATATATATATAATATACTTTTAAATATAGCGTTCGATCAGATGTCACGTAAAGTCTTTACAAAAATAAAATAAATAATCTGAATAAATACGCATATATAATAATAGAAAATAATAATATTAATAAGAAATAATTACACGGAGTTAGTCAATAAATATTAATCGTACGTAGGATTAACAAGGACGTCTCTAATCAAGGATTATTAAATGCCTGCCCTGAACGTTTCTCATTCTCTGCCTTGCCGTGTCTGGAGACACGCGCTCAACATACGTATATCTATATATACGTCGCTCTATCGCGCCTCAAGATTTCTTTTCTCGGCGCGTTTTCACTTGGAAATATATATATCTATAGTACTTGCTTCGCCCATTTCACTTTGCCAATTAAGCTACATAATACAAACACACGCACACACGATCCTTCAAGCACAACAATACTTTTGTTTCACTCGCAACTTGAAAATTTGCACTATCACGTAAACGCGACAAAATTTTTCGTCACTACACTCGCTTACTTTCTTTCTCACTCTCTTTCTCTCGGTAACTCGAAGTCGAAGTAATCCATGCACGTTTTATACCTTTTTTCATTTTTTCGCTAATAGTTATAACCTAACATGACCGACGCTTCGGCGTAAAACGAACCTCTCATTAAAGATTCGAGTTGATTATTTCGCTTCAAGTCAATTTCACTCCATCCCACGGCGGACTTAATCACACTTTTACTACGATTACGCACGGATAAGAAAAAACTAAAGGTGTCGGCTGCGTGTTCACTTCCTCGCGAGTGTGTTTATGTGCAATTTTTAAAATTTTCTTCCTACTATACTAATACGCTAAAATCGGTGCGAGGGATGATCACGATTACGCTTCCTTCTAAACTTAAGCGGCGAAAGCCAACAAAGGACTACTGGCCAGAACGACTGATTTTTTTTCTTTATGTTTTTTATACTCTCCTCCTTCTTCTTCTACACTCCCCTTCTTCTCCTCGCTCTAACCTTTTCTTTATTTCGTTTTCCTACTAACTTCTACTAGTTCGAATATTAATAATACTCTTCGTCTCCCGCGCAAACGAGGGCCGTTTGCGCGTCTCACTCATAGCTTTGCACGTTAAGCGCGAGAGCTCGATATCTCGGGCTTATCCTCGTATCTATCTCCTTCGTATACTAGCTCCCTTAACGCGCGGATTCGTCGGTGCTAATCTTGAGAAGCGGATCATACAAATGCACCGATACGCGGGTTTGATGAGTCCCTTTTCAAGCGCACCTCCGTCCTCGCAGTCTATCCGTGCTGGATCGAAAGGAAAGCAACTTTTCGGCTGCTTCCCTTCTCCTCGGCAAGATCAGCTTTCCACTCGGTCGCGGTGAATTCGACCTTTCTCTCGATCCTTGAATGCTCTACAGAAGTGACTTTTGAACTGGCTCTCCTCCCGGCGCGATCTCCCGAAAAAAATGACGCACGCGACTCGTGCTATTTTCCTCGCGCAGCGCGCCAAGGAGAAGAGGCTTAGTACTATTCAGCACCGTCACTGTATCATCTATATACTTAGCTATATAGTTTTTAATGTAAAAACTATACACAAATTTCCGTAACCCGACAGCCGCACGATCTCCCCCATGAAACTCTATAGTTTTCAACATAAAAACTATATGTTCAACTATACACCTTCTTTAGATCAGCAACTCCAAAAACGAAACCCAAAAACAAAAACAAAAAAAAAAAACAACAGAAACTATATCCCCGAAAAACTGCACTGTAGAGCATCGGTCATGGACCCCCCGTTCAGCGGAATCTATCACTCCCCACAGCATCCAACGCTCAAGATCCCGTTCAAGTCCAGCTTGACCGTCGATGAAAACGTCAAGCTCCTCCCAGCATTAGTTCCACTTCCAACAACTCTTCAGCGTAACATCACATGTCTAATCAACTGTTCACGATCACGAGGCGAGAAGAAGGTCCTTCTGGAGGCGCGCGCGATTGATCCTACGGTAGCGGGCCAATCGTCGCTGCGCCCTGACGGTCGTCGCCTGGCTGGCACTGCTGCTGTTATGGCTCAGCTGCGGAGTCCTACGTCGCTGGCTTGCGCCTTGCCATCCTCAGGAGCGGATGCCCCGGATGAAGTGCTCCAACACCTGGACTATGTACTCGAGGCCGTTCATGTAGTCGCGGAAGATGAGCCAGTCGCGCAGGTTGCGGTAGGTCGCGCTGGCTGACATGTCGCGGTAGTCGGCGGACATGACATCGCGGGTGACGTCGGCACGCTGACTGACACCGCGCTCGGCCAGGGCCATCTGCACCTCGCACAACACCTGCAATCATTGGAAAAAATGGTACTTGTTAGCTTTTTTCATCTTATTCATGAAAATAGTTTTGCGGTTAAGCCTGGGGATAGAGATGATATCATGCCTTAGCGCTCCGATGCTAATCTAATAACGCGAATGTGTAATCGCTGCAGTTTTTAAGCTCTGTGCAATAAACCAAAGTGGAATGTTGAATGCAGCGAGGACCTCGCTGGCTTTCGCAAGGGACGAGGAAGAGTCGAGAGGATGAATCCTCCGCTTCCGCAATTCTATTTGTTTATGAGCTTTTCCTGGCTCGCGGAATGCTTATAATTTTATTTGTTTTGGCGTTATTTTATTCGTTGCACAAGATGGAGAATCGACGGCCGAAGACGCGGAGGCGAAGTGCATTTTCTAAGCTTTCAGATTTCATCACGAAAATCGAGATCGCTCGTAAAAGGCTCGTAACGAAAAATACTGCCGACTCTAATGACAAAGCGCGGAAAGTGCCATTGTGAAAGTAGTCCGGCCTTCTTTACAGCAATTTTACATCAAGCGCGCCGGCGAAAATAAAAATGACAATACACCGTAAAGACGTTAAAAAGCCGCCCGTGGACGTTTCGCTTTTTGCGCAACTCGCTTCATTTTACTGCTTATTGGCTTACATTTTTTGCTCCCATCTCTCCCCAAGAAACGATCCTCTCCCGAGTTTTCTCTTTTAATGGATTTTAATGTACGTCTATAATATCGGGTCCGGGGATCGGAGCGCCGGCGTATTTCGGCCCAGAGGTATGTCAGGCGTTTGCTTTGGAAATTAATTAGTGTCAAGGGATGCTTACCGATCGGAGATGGAATTCCGATTTCGTGAACTCCTTTCGGAACTCGAGGCCGTAGTCCTCCTGGTCCCAGGCTATCTGCTCCAGGCCCACCGCGTACCTCTGCATGTATTCGTATGTGTCCAGCAGGGCCGTGTCAAGCTGTAAATTAACAATAGGGTTAAGGTTAGACGCGTGCCCACAAAAAGAAACGATTTGAATTGATTTGAAAGTTAATTGATCGAGCGATTTTAATGTTTGAAATCAATAATAGAAACGATAGCGAGCTATCAGTTTGAAAGAAAGCAAGAGGAAGAGAGACTTAGAAGCAGACGCGATCACTTACCATGCGCATTTCCAACTTATCAAGGAACTCTTGGTCCAGCTGCTCGCCGAGCTGTTTCGGTATCTGCTTCGGGCCGGGCAGCCAGTCGTAGTGGTTGTCTTTCCACGTCAAGTGCAAATCCGCGTAGTCCGTGTTGAATGTTTTCTTGATCTGTAAATTTAAAAATAACATCCGCACATGAGCATAATCGTTCTGACTATAATCGATGCTAACCTTAAGCTACACTACCCATAAATAAAATAAAAGAAAGAGCACGACTGTGTTTGCGCTACTAGACAAAGAGCCAAAAATCGATTGCGAAAAAGATCGATTAAAGACTCCCGCCGCTTAAAAAAAGAAAAGCAACCTCGCAAACTCTCCTCGCACTCGCAGAAAGAGTTACGTAAAGCAGATCTCGCGCAGTGATTCATATTTAGGCGCTGGCGTATCTCGGCGCGCGCGCGCGCGCTCCGGAACTGGAATATTAGCATCAAGGCCCGCGAGTCTGTGTCAAACGATCTCGGCCCGGGCAACCCTTTTTTTTGGCTCGATTTCTCGGTAGGTTCTCGGTAATCGGTCTGCAAAAACGCCGACCTCTAGACGTGGGAATCTCTCTTTGGGCGTCTCGTTTTCTAATTCGGGACAGGCGCGAGCGCTGCCGATCGGAGAAAATCGGTTACAGCAATTAATACAGCCGGCTTTGAATCAGAGCTGAAACATCCCATGGGGGCTTACTCAGCCGATTTTTTCGATGGAGTAATGCGCTCGGAGAGATGATTCAAGGTATATAGGGGAGAGTAATCGCGCAAATCGAATAATCGGCTCCGCTACTCGGAAAAGTACGGCTGCAGCACGCGCCGCTCAAGTGAACAGCTTCGTCGTTTTCAATTGGCGCTGATTGAAGCCTGCAGCAGCAGCGGCGGCGAGGGAGCAACGCTCGTACCGAGCGAAAATAACAATTCGGAATATCAAATGGGAGAAAAATGATCGATTAAAGAACGATGCACCCTGGTCTGTATTGTTTTCAAGCGGTCGTTATCAGCGCAGACTGAGAAACGAAACCCCGGCCGATCTAAATAAGAGATAAAGCCGGCCGGAGCTTCCGAGTAACCGGCGCGACTGGGGCCAGCTGAGCCGAAAGCCGTTAAAGCTCGGCGTTATCAGCCGGCTCAGGAATGACAATAATAATCGTCGCGCCCGATTACAGCAAAACAACGAGCGCAGTGGGTTCTGTCAATGACACGCGTGAAATGCCGGCTCGGACGACACAATATTTTTGTTTTGGACCTTGCCGATCTCTTCTTTTTCCTTAGCCTCGCACGTCGGGATTGAAAAGAGGGAACAAAAACGGCGCCGAGCGGTGCGTGAAAAAAACGAGCGACTCTGCGAGATATAATTGCGAGAGCGGCCAATTTCTGCCGGGCCGTCAATGATATTTACTAAAATATTCGCGTAATTTCGAGCTTTAGCACGCGCAGGGGCCGCCGTAGCCTGAGAGAATCAAAGATCACACGGCCGGATTAACAAAGCCGCGTACCCGAAAATTTCATAACTACTAATAAGCGGTACAAAAAAAGGAATCGCGCGAGTCCCCTTCGAAAAAAACGAGAGAGAGAGAATACCAGCATCTCGCGCGCAAACGAGCAAAAGCGAGAGAGAGAGAGAGAGAGAAGGAGAGTCGGCGAAAGGCTAATTGATTTTGGCGGGTCCTCCACTACGCTCGGTTACCTACGATACAACCTACTTCCTGTGCCGCGGCGCGAGCTGTGGCGCGCGTGAGCGCTCGGTTGATTTCGAAGCACCGGTTTGTTTTACGATCGTGTTTCTTCGGCGACGGGGAAAAAGAGGTAGGCGGCGAGAAGTTGAGGGAGAAAGAAAGAGAGACAGAGAGAGAGAGAGAGAGACTGATTTTTACGAGGTACAAAAGAGAGGCCTCCGGCGGCACACATCCGCGCCTGCGCTTACATTTGACGCTCGGCTGTTATATACATCGACAATGTCTTTATTCGTTTTGTCTTGTAATTTAGACCCCGATTTCTGCGCTAATGGCGAGAGACTGTGTAAGGTGCGCTGCCGCTGCTTTTTGCTCGACTTTTACCCGGCTGAATCGCAGCTGCTCCTTTCCTTTCATCTCCTCTTATTGTTTTCGCGTTAGAAATTGAAAGATGCTTTTTTCCGTATTTTCCCGAGCGAATCGAAGAAAATCGGTAATCATAAATCGGCAATTTCGAATCTCTAGTGGAGACAAGATAAATGTCGGTGAAAATCAACGCGGCGGCGGTGATTTAGGCAGCTCGCATTAACGTATTTATTAAGGAGCGCCTCGTCGTAAAACGGCGTTTAATTACCGGGCGGCGCTGAACCGATCGGCGCGCACCTCGAAAGCCGATCACTGACGCAAAACGATACTACCCATACCTCTCCGGCGCTTTGAACTCTAGCGGCCCGCCTGATCGATTCGCGTACACACAAAGTTGCGCCGACTCCGTCTTTCGCAATCCTAATGACCGGTTTTTCTCGCGGACGAAAATCGGTAATTACAGCCGGACGATCGGCCGAACCAAACCACCCGAAAAAAACCCACAAAACGCTAATTCCACCTCTCGGCCAGCCTTCCCGCAAACTCGCACATATTAAAACCGCTCATCGGCAAAAAAAATATCATCGCGGAGAGTCTCGGTGAGCCCAAAGCCAGAGACACAGAGAGCATATACGTCAGGAGTACGGCGTATCCGGTCTCTCTTTCTCTCTCTCGCTCTCCGGGGGCTTTAGTATGCAGGCAACGCAATGTCGGTGTATGCCGTCGGCGGCGGCGGCGGCGGCGGCCGCCTTGTGCCTCTCTCGCGGGCGCAGCTCGCTCCTTATCCTCGCGCCAGACACACAGGCTCGCCGCGCGATTTTGATTTACACGGAAGGCCCCGTATACACACACGCGAGCGGCCGAAGGGGCGAGATTTGTGGTCGCTTCGTGGAGTTATGGAGGAGAAAGTGTCGCGGCTGAAGAAGACGTTTAGAAGCGTGGCTTGATGTCACGTTTTCACGTCCGCGAGAGATCGATCGAGCGGAAGAGCGAAATCCGGCGGCGACTTAATTGAGTCATCTGCGCGCGCGTTTCGTTGCCTTATTTTGGACCGATTTATCCTCACGCGATTCGTTATTACACCTCGGGAATGTACACTGTCGATCGGAGCTATTTTTTTCGATATGAAAATTCAAAATAACGAAATCCCGAGAATACACGTGGGACTCGGGTATAGAGCAAGGAATGGGAAAAGAATCGATACAGCTTCCTGTTGCAGCTGTGCGCGAAATTGCGATGGCCTTACATCAGCGGTAGCTAGCGCGCGACACTCGACACCCGCTCTTTTTCTACATCAGCAATAATTCGATCCACACAGCGCCGCCTACGCGCCGGGGGAGCGAGATAAAAGCGCTGAGGAGGAGGAGGTGGAGGGCGGCGAAATTTTTTTTGCTTTGGTTTATATATAAGCAGAGCAGAGAGAGGAGAAAGAGTACAGGTGGCTCGTTTCGTCCGGCCCTCGAAGGCGACGCACTGTCTGAGCTGCTCAAGCTGACGCCGCGCAAGTATGTTTCGGACTAATCGCGCGCTGCTTTGTTCTTTTTTGTTTCGAGTGGGTTGGATTGGAATTCAGCTATCGAAACTGTTTTTGTAAACACGGCTATATGCATTTTGTAAATACCGAGAAAGTGAGTTACTTAATAACTAGTTTCGTGTGAGAAACAGTGTCTAACTTTCTCGTTTATACTGCATGGATACAGTGTAAGCAGGCGCCAAGACGCGGCTCTACTTGGATTACCGAAAAAAAAGGAGGAGCGCGCGGGGAACACGAAAAAGGTGAAAAGGAGCATTAGTATCATGTCACCCATGAACTTGGCGCATAAATTAGCGGGCGCCCTTGAGCGCAGAAAAGGACGAGAGCTCGGCAGAAAGCAGACAACTAGCGCCATCGACACCGGACGCTGCTCTAGGAGCCGGTCGCACGGGTGTCTATCTTCCAGCCACTCTTTGCTCTATTTTCATCATTCTAAAAGGCAAGAAAAAAAGATAGAACCGCGGCGGCGTTATTTAAATAGCGAGTAATTTATAGAAAGAAATGAAGGGCCGAGAGAGTACAAAGGAAGACGATGGGAATCTCGAGAAAATTGCTGAAAAAAAAGTCATTCGGCAAAAGGATAGCGCGCTCGCGCCCGTCGCATTCGTAATGGATAGACGGCGTCTGACCGGAAGTGTGCCACCATAACTCTCTTCCGCCGGTAGACTCTCTAGCTCCCTGTCAAAGCTTCCCCCGATCGCAATTAACGTCTACAGTCTCTTTTTCTGCCGGTTTTACTTTCTAATTTAGCGATCCCGCTGAAAATAATCCCCTTGTAGTTTGAAAAGCCATATAATACTCACGTAATCATCCCGAAAGCTCTGGGCATAGTTGAGCGCAGTCCTGGCCTGCATGACGACGTTGCTGAGGAGCGTCTCGTCGTTGAGCTGGACGACCTCGAGATCGTCGACGAACTCCTCGGCGGCGAAGCCGCAGGGGTTCATCCACTTGGGCTGGGAGCCCTGCCGCCTGAGCGCCTCACTGGTTGCGCCGTTCATCGTGGGGGCGCCGTGGACCGTGACAGCCAGCAGCGCTAGCAATAGGCTACCTAGCCCTAGAAAACAGAGGCAAACTGAAGTGTTAAATGAGTTTTGGTGGACTATGATTCGTGTCGGTATGATTGATGTGTTTATAATGTACTATGTTTATATGATATAGAGGCGAGAGAGAGGGGTGAGTAATTGTATGTATGAGGCGAGGCTGTTGCTTGGTGAGTGTGTATGCAGAATGAAATGTTGTGACTACGGGCTTCATCTCCGCGGCCGGAGGCTCGGCCGTGTGAAAATGGGCGTGTAGCAAACGATTTGCATGCGCATAAAACTGTAACAGAGTATCAAAGTGGCCTCTCGCGCTTCCACAAATTGTATGTGGTTTGCGATCGAAAATCGAATGACGAAATTCCGCGAAGAGAGCCGCGCCGTCTTGGACTAATAAGTTCTTTGGAATAACGAAACAGGTTGCGAGTCAACGTCGAATTGGGGAGGGGTCGGCTCGCTCGGCGAGCAAGCAAAAATTGAAGCGTAATGATCGTTAAAATAGGGTAATGCTCATTGCGTTCCCGGTATCGGCACGCGCTTCCCCGAACCAGCTGGTTCCGGGGGGAGGGGGCCGAAACGCAAATGCCGATTGCAGCGCACGAGCGGCCCGGCCTTCTTTATGATCACACGTCCGCGCCTGTATGCATTATCCCGCCCTGAGTTACGAGCCTATGATGATGATGAGAGGCCTTCTCACGTGCGCGCGCGCGCGCTCACTGGGGTCCTCCTCCCTTTGCTGCTGCTGTTGCTGCTGTTGATGCTGATGCGAGAGGCGCAAAATCGATTCCGAGAGGACGCGCATTTTTCAGCTTCGACAAGCGTGATGAATTTTTAATGAGCCCTTCGATCGGCGCACTTTGTTACTTTGTATCCGACCGGATAAAACGTTTCGCGAGGGAGGAGTCGGAGAGATTGCTTTAGTTATTAATTACTCTAGGAGGGGGGGGGATTGTTGATGAGAGAAAATAAATGTTTTGTCTGGAGGTTGTCGCGGACGATGGCTTGTTATAACGCCCGGCGGAGCGGATCAGCCGATTATTTAGCTCAGTAAGTTTGAGCGGGCTGTCTCGACGGGCTCGTGGGTAATTGTGGACGGAAAAATATTAGAAATTGTATAAGAGTTTGGATAAAAGTTTATTTACTCATGCGCAAAGTAGGTGGAAATCGCGAGCTCACTAAGAATTTTTTCAAAAATCTGTTCTCGCGAAATTATGCTTCTAATCAAACAATGCTATATAAAAGCAGCTTTAACAAATAAATAAGAATCGACATCTCCCCAACAGCCCTCAAACCAAGCTCAACTAAACCTAATTGCCCTTCTCCATCACGCTCATCCCAGCAATTTTAACAAACAGAGCCGCGAGGGCGAGAGGAAGTGAGAAAAACGCTCAAGCCGATGTATGAAAAATGAGCGTCGAGAGGAACTGCCCCGAGAGTAAATTAGAAGCAAAAGCAGCAGGCAAAAACTGCCGCCGGCCGCGACAAAAAAAAGCCGAGCGCGCGTCGCGTATGCGTATGCGGCTACAGCAGAAGAAACGCGCCCGCGGAAAAATGCGGTAATGGCGCACTGTCCTCGCATTGCTCCGCGACAATTATACGCAATTACATCTCCGCGGGATTTGCTCGTCTCTCTTTCTCTCGGCTATGGATTTCGCGCGTGCTAAGCGTTGCGGTAGGTCGCAGCGGCTTTAGCCAATTTAACGCGCCGACACTTATAAGGGAGCGCTCCGCCTTTATACAGTCCGTCGGCTTCTTTTGTATTGGCTCTATACATGCCGGGACTCGCGATCGTTTATCGATCGAATTTATCCCGTTCGCATCTGTAAGCTCCGATTGTAATAGCAGCGATACATTTTTTTTGCGCGAAAACGTTGAAAAATGAGATAAGCCATCATTAGACGCCGGCTTTAGCGACTCGGAATACCGTTTCTTTTTCGCGTGCTACCGTCGGCGCGCGATGTCGATTTATGACGCAACGCCATGCGCGCGTCCAGCATCGCGGCCAGCGAATTCTCGCGCCAGTCCGTTTGTTTATCTATATATACATGTATACGGAAACGCTCGCCGGAGCATGAGACGGACCGAGATATGCCAGTTATTCTTGATAATTATTTTTAATGCGACCCCCCGCGCGCTCGCGACGTGCTAATTGTCGCCGAGGCTTTTTCCCCCCGCGGTCTCGCGCGCTTGCGCGCAGGGCGACAAAACCACCTGTAGAACGCGCGAGTGAATTTTCAAGCTCTCTCTCTCCTTCTCCGGCTGGGAGCCCGGCGCGGAGCGAGCTTTTTCAAGCGGCGCGTTCCAAGCTCAGCCGAGGCAGTATTTCGTAATGGTGTCTTAATTGTTTTGATCGTTAATTTAATTTATATAATCGCCCAGCTGCGCTACTTTTTTTTCGAGCCGGGGCATCGAGCGAGGCTTTTATTTACGGGCGCTGCTTTCGGAGAAGCGCGTCTATTGCAAAGTACCGAGCAGTACCGTCAATTTACAATGCAGAAAAATTTATCAGAAAGAAGAGGGGGTAAAAGGTTACCTGCAATTTTCGGTGAGAAAAGCCCGATGCGAGAACGAAACGACCCTATGGCGAAAAGCGATGATCGGCTTGGCGGCTACGAGGCCTGAGTATCGATAAGCCGGCTTCGTCGCGGCAAACCGTTACCAACACAGTCCGCCCGATGACTAATACGTTCATCGGCTCGCGACTCACACGCGAAGTACTGACGTCATGTCATAGAGTACATGTATATCGCGCGCCGCCGCTGGCGCAGCCGGCGAAAAGGAGGGAAAATCGCGCGCACGCGCCCGCCGAGGAAGACACACGCGCGGGGAATCCTACGGTCAAAGCCGCGCCGACGCGCTGATGTTTGGCGTGGATACATATACGCGAGCGCAGACATAGAGAGATAGAGTTCGTCAGCGCTTTTCTGCGATTCTAGCCAGAGGAGGGAATCACGCTTACGTACGAGGTCAGGGAGGCGCTGGAGATGCTATTTTTGCCGGTGTATTGCTTTAATGATGGAATTAATGGACAGGTGTTCGCTTGAGAGATGCTGCTGGAGTATTGGAAATGTTAAAACTACAGCTGAGAAATGTAGTGATGGGGAGAAGTGTCTGGTGCGGTCTAGTGAGCCGTTATGATGCTCTGTAAGAGAGTTCAGTAGGTGATTTTTTCTAGGTCTGCGCTTTCGCCGTCGATCCGTGATAAATAAAGACGCTGCCAAACTTTGACTCATCCGAAGCGCTGATTTTTCGATCGGAGCTAAACTATATTTTGACCCGAAGTCGTGAGTCAACAATTTGGAGGCTTTTCACGCAGCAATCTAGAGCATCGCTTAGGAAAGGAGAGCGAGAAATAAACACATACACGCGCAATAGACAGCGAGACGTGCTTTTCGGCAAGCGCGAAGCTCGTTTGACGCCCCGTTAGGCGCCTCCCCGATTTCACTTTGCTATTTTTCCTTCTCGCTTTTAATACCGTGGGAATTCCGCCTGAATCACGAGAAAAAAAGGACGGCTCGGGCACGAAACGTGAAAAAAAAAGCGCACGGAATATCGTGCGTTGAACCGCGACTGAACTCTGGTTTGGCTACTTTAAGGGGGGGGGGGGATATAATAATGCAGGAAAGGAGGAGCCCGCGAGCTACGTTGACCCGGGCGCGTTATAAATTTTCGAATTTTTAATGGGAGGCGCGCGCCGCCGGCCGATCGTTTCTGGCTTGTATACAAAGAAATCGGCCGAACTTTCCTTGAAACGGCTCGCGTATTCCTGGAAAATCGTCGGATCGTAGACTCTGTAGTCTGGCTCTGAAAAATCGCGTTTTTTCCTTTATCATAACGACGGACTAATCGCCGGAGCTATTAAAAGATTCGAGCGTTCGGACGATCGTTTAGAGGCATTGTTTTAATGAGGAATGCGTTTTTAATCGAGTGTGCTTTGTTTGTAATGTTGTGTTTACAGGAATGATTTATTGTAAATGAAATCGTTATTGCAGCCAAAGTTAATTTTCGCAAAAAATAGAATTAAGTAGCTCGGTGTGTCGGGTGAAATTAGCATAAAATGTGCATAACTTTATAATTTATACGCGAATCTGTTTTAATTTATGGTGGACTCGAAATATGTAGATTAAATTAAATTAAGTTTGTTAATTAACAAGAATTTTTGTACCTCAAAATTTTTATATTTTCTTCGTTATTTTAAAATTTCAAAAATGTTTCAAAAAAATGCTTCAAGTATTTTAATTTTAATACTTTTTAACATGCTTAATTTGCTATTCTGTATGACTTCAAATTATACCTTTTAGCAAAGACGTTATAAAAATTATAAATAGAAACAAAATTGTTTAATTGTTTTTAAAATAAGAAAACTGCAAAGAACAAAACATTAATTAACAACTAATGTAATTCACGAATAATCGACATTCATCGCGTTCATCCAGCTCTCTATACACGTTCTAATCTAGCTAGAAGGAAAACTGAATTTGCGGGCAAAAATTGCAAACGAGCCGGAGCAAAGTGCGTCAATGAACGACCACCGGGGCAAGATAAATTAATCGAGGCACGAAGCCTCTAGCTTTTCCGGCCGTTAAAAAAAAAGGTTTGCACGAACGATTTCCGCTGGTCACTAAACGAAAAATCAAAAATCTATACACCTGATACCAGGAATTAGTGGCGCAGATATTAGGCAGCCGCCGTCGGGACTTCTTGACGTGTTTCCCCGATTATTCAAGAAAACCAGTGGGTTAAAGGGCGGAGCAGTTAAATAGGGTTGTGGTAACTGCTTTTGGGGTAAGAAAGTTTTACTGTGATGTAAGTAGTAATGGAATAAAATTTTACGGTGATGGAGAGAATAACTTGTATTATGTTATTGATGGTATATTTGAAAATGTTTATAATTTATTGATTTGTTTAAAAGTTTAACTTAAAAGTTTAAAAGTTTAACTTTTATGAAATCAATAAATATAATACTTTTGAAAGTGCTATTTTGATATTTTAAGTTAATTTTAAAAGCTTTTAAGTGAAAACTGTAGGTTCTAGTCGTCTTTGTTGAAGCAACAAGTGTCACCCTCCCGTCGCATGTATCGCGACTCCATTCATGCTTCCATACAATCTGTTACTATAGGTATAAAATGCTAATATATAGTTTTTCACTTTTTATAAAGACTTTTTAAATAATTAAAAATTCTAAAAAAATAATATATTAAATAACAAAAAATGTTATTATCTCAGCAAAAACTATTGTTTCGCTTATAAAAAAACCGTGGAAAAAGAATACTTTTTAAAAAGTGTTATAAAATCTTAATAATAAGTTTAGCTCGTAAATTTTTTGCAGAAGATCATTAACGATCCTTTAACGATTGAAAAGCCAGTCTTCGCCACCGATACCAAAGCAACTCACCGCAGCCTCTCGTCAAAAAATAAAGTTCAAATTTAAAAAAAAACCATATCTAGATCCAATACAATAGAAACTTACTCAGCCACGTGCAGGTAACAGTGTTGGGCGTCGATCTCCTGAAACCGTATCTCTGGTAAACGCTCGACACTTCATCACATATCCTGGACACTTGCGAGTGCGTTTTGTGCACCTCCTGCTTTTCCACATCAACGTCCAGCGTCCTCGCACTCTGACATAAAGAACAAACGTCATCACCACAACACCTGTGCGTCGTCGTCGCCGTCGTCGACGTCGTCGTCGTCGTCGTCGTCGTTTTATCACCAAACACGATCGGCGCCGTTTTGCATTCCTGTAGCACCGCACTGGTCAGCTGTTGCTGCTGTCTTTGGCCGTCGTGCACCCGGTGGCACGTGGTCCTCTGGTCCCTGCTCAGGACCTGCTCCATCGTCCTGCTGTCGTCGGGGCTTATGAGCTCGGCTTGGCTCGACTCCTGCTGCTGCTGCTGCTGCTGATCGTCTGGCTCGGGGCGCTTACACATGATGAGTCTCGCTGAAGGCGGCTCGTTATTAACATTGAATATACCCGGCGATTGGGTCTGGTTTGCGCTGCTGGCCCTCGATAACCGAATGGCTGGCTGCTCGAGTCTCGATTGGAGAAACCTGAGTGAGCTCAAGGGAGAACTGCGTGCGCAATCACTGACTGCCGAACACTGATGTCGAAAACTCCGAATGCACTGATACTTATACTGTACTGATACGGACCGACTCTTGGGGGGGTCGGCTGAGAGCGTAGGGGGTTGGCGAACGGCCGCCGAGAGAGGGGGTGGGAGGAGAGAGAGTCGATCGTCCTCACCTCCCTCCTAGCCGACTGCCTCTCTCTCTCTTTCTTGCTCTCTCTCTCTCTCTCTCTCTCTGTCTGTCTCTCTCGCACCGAGTGCAGCTTTATAGATGAGCGCTGCGGATACCTTTAAGGGTTAGCGGTCTTTGCAAGCGCGCGTGCGTGTGTACGCACTTGCCGGAGTCGCTTGCAACTGGCTGCGTGCGCGTCGGGCGAGTGTCAGAAGGTGACTGAGTCGAGTATAGCGAGTGAGTCCTCTCCTCGTGGCTCGAGCGCTCGCTAAGCGAGCGAGAGAGACGGAGATCGTTGTATCACCTCTTCTGGCGCGCCGCAGCCGTTTCTCTCTCTCTCTCTCTCTCTCTTTCTGTGACGCGCGCGCGCGCTCGCTCGCTCCTGCTTGCTTAAAGGTAAGCTAGGTATATAACACAGATCCCACAGTCGCCTGTCCTCTCTCTCTCTCTCTCTCT
>JAPYZA010002392.1:0-34524 GCA_030522685.1 Eupelmus azureus | reverse complement strand
TGTCATATATTTCAGTTCTGGAAACAGCACCATTTTACAAATTTGCTATACCAATTAAGTCTGAAGAGTATGAACCAGAGACAGACAACGGCTTGGCATGTAGGTTAGAATTCACATACACTTCAAAGTATCCAGATGAACCTCTAATTGTTTCTATTGAAGATGAGGAAAACTTTGAAGAAGGTGATGTTGAAAAACTTATGCAACACCTGGAAGAACAAATGAAAGAGAATTTGGGAACTGTTATGGTGTTTACATTGGTTAGTGCAGCGCAAGAATGGTTAAACGTTCAGTGGGACAGTACAAAACTGAATCGAGAAGAAAGTGCAGCAAAAAAACTCATAGAGGAAGAAGAGGCTGAAAGAGTAATTAAGTTTATGCAATTTATTCATTAATACTTCTTTCGAAACTTATTTCAAAATTCATAAGAATTACAATTATTCTGTTACAATTAAGTATTTCTTTTAATTATTGCAGTTAGTAAAGTAAAATTGATTTAGTTTGAAGTTTATGTACTTGAAAATCATTAATGTTTCTAAACTTTTTTTATCAACAGAAAAGGTTTGAAGGAACGAGGGTCACAGTTGAAACGTTCCTTAGTTGGAAAGAAAAATTCAACGAAGAAACGGGATATAATAAGAAAAAGGAATTAGCTGAAAAAGAAGGAAAGAAACTCACTGGTAGAGAATTGTTTATGACTGATAAAACTCTGGATCAATCTGATCTTAAGTTCTTGGATGATGGTAAAAATTAATTAATTTTTTGTTTCTTCAATATCAAAATACATTTAACTACTATTAATTTTTTCTACATTTTCAGGTGATTCTGTGAAAGTGGATGAGAGCCTTTTCCAGAACTTGGACGATCTTGATTTGGATGACGAAGATGATGATGATCCAGATTATAATCCAGATGATTCTGACAGTGCATAAATGAACTTTCAGTGTTGTATATTCATGAGTTACGTGGTGTGATTATGTGAATTGATAAAAAGGATATAAAAAAAGAGTATATCCATACAGTGAATTCTCATATTTTCTCTCAATTTTTAAATTTTCCTGTGATTGTATATCAAATGAAAATATACTGAGAGCAATGAGAATTGTCCAGGATAAGTGCTTTTTTATAAACAGTGTAGTAAACAGCTGAATATTTTTGTTCATAAAGCTTTATTTAAGTAAATGCATTTTGCTGGTATTTTTTCCTGAAAATATCCTTTTCCATTGTTTTCTTCTTGCTCCAATTATACATTTCACAAATTATTTTCTTATATTTTACTAGTGAAGGTGCACAGAATTTGTTTATACTTAAACGTGTTTTATTGTCGTACAAATGCATACTATCTTTAATTTCGTTAATTTTTTAAGCTAAAGCATAATTTTAATTTATCACGACTGAAAGACCATGAAGTTTCATGTCTCAATATATATAGAGAAACAATACAATTCCTTAACTTTTTAATATTATAGGGTTGTTACAGTACAATAACCGCTGACAATATTAAGGCAACTCTATAGTCAAATTCAAAAATCTACTTTTGCACAAATTTTTATTTTAAGATTTTAGTATAATAATGAAAGTACTTTTTTACTTTTATGCAGCCATTTACATAAAATATTTATAAATAAATATATAAAAATAAATACCTAAATATTTCTTATAACTTCCTGTCTGAATTCTTTACACATTACGTTTTTATGATGCATTACTTAAAAATTTTTTGACGTTTTTTTATTTTATTTTGATAAATTTTTATAAAATATAAAATAATCAAAATTACAATTTATTCATTTTATTTACAGGATATTATTTTATATAATGTTTTTAAAAGGGATACTATAAATCATTATAAGATAAATATATTTTAAAAAATATTTATTTTACACATGTATTTAAAAATATTTTTTAGAAATGGCATTATTCCTTTAAAATTAAAAATCTAGATTTTTTTAATATTGATTGAAAATTTAACTTGACTACAGAGACCTACTGAAATTTAGGAGAATAATGATAACATTAATTTTTTGCTCAATGCACAGAAAGATAATGTACTTGAACGAAGTACTTGAACATTTCTCATAAAGTGTAATTTAATTAAATGCTAAACTTTTGGCAGAAAAGCTAACTAGCTTTGATAATATGTATTTTTTTCTATTCTCACTTGATCGAAAAGTCTGTTATCACGAATGTTGCAGTGCTTCTAAATGTATTGGACCTGATTTAATAACTTGAGGTAGAACTCAAAATCGAGTCAATCACTTGTTCACGGTTGTTCGTGTCTTGTACGTATATAATACGTATTAATCTTAGTGTTGTCTTCACATTGATCTCACGCTTGGTGTTTTCAATATTTTTTTCTTTGAATGCACTAAACATAAATGACAATAGTCAGTCTTTATAATTTACAATTAGTTTCGTACTATTCTCCTACTCTCATTCTTTACACATTGGTGTATTTTGTACGTTAGAAAATGTAGATTGTGTCTCTTATATGAAAATAATTGTAGGTTTAAGTATGTGGGTGTAAGTATGGTATCGCGAGTGGGTACCATTTGGAAGAGGCCTTTTTTGAGCTCTGCCTAATCAATTACGTTTGTGCCTAAAAATTAGACACCTAAGATTGCATGTACCGAAAAATACAGTAGAGACTAACTTTGCCTCTTACTGTTACACTGTTTTCTTCCCTTATTATTTTTTTTTTTTTTGTTAAATTTTATCTATACCTAATATGAAGGTGTAAATATCGCACTGAACGTTTTAACGGCAGGAGCTATTTAGGACTCATTATCACTCAACCACCAATGAAGCACTGGCATAGCTAACTGAACTATCATTCATATTATTGCACTGACTGCTCTGAGCATACTTTAAAAATTTCAGACTCATTGGTTGGCCATTGGTAGTATCTTTGAGGCTTTGTATTGCCTGAAAAAAGAATATCAATATTTTTTAATCTTGTTTATGATAGTTTAATTCTAAATAAAATTTAGTTGTATTACCTGTAATAAAACTCCAATTGGATGTCTACCACAAATTGTGTTCCCATATTTTCTTAAATAATCAGTAAACACTGAGGGATTTAAATTTTCAATTATATCCATTCCCTGAAAGAATTTTAAAATAAGTATGATACATTATTATTTCAAGATAATTTATTAAGTATGTTAACTTAAACATTTACCATTTGATCAAGATTTTTAATAGATTTATGAATAGCACCACAGGATCTGTCATAATAAGTATAACGAAATCGTTGACCCCAATGACAGAAGTCAGAAGAAATAACAAATAAAGTTTGAGGATCAGCCATATAAGGTGCTAGAAGTCTTCCATACATGGCTTCTCGCTCAGGACTAAGAGATCCAACAAGAATTGGAATGATGGTGAATGAATCCTTAAAGCTGAAAAAAAAGAAAATAAGATCAAATTTATATTGAGCAAAATGGTTGATAAATTGATTTCTAATAATTATTTTATATTTTTCAAAAAATTTGATCTAAGTAGTGAGTATAACAAATAATCTTAGGTCAGATTTTAGAATATTTAAGTAGTTTAAAAAGTAACTTACTTTTCCATTACTTTAGCAATATACGGCAGTTGCATTTCGATGCTATGTTCTTCCTCATCCGTGTCCATGTCCATCCATTCGAAGTGACCTGTGTCTTGCAATTCTTTGTTTACTGCAAGAAATGAAAAAAAAGTATTCAATTACTATTAAAACTATTTAGACGCATAGTAATTTAAAAATTAAAAGAATTGAATAATAACCTCGTTGGTCGATGTGTAAATCGTAAAGTGGTGTCTTGTAGATGGAAGCAGTTGAAAGGGCACAGCCTGGTAATCTCACATGATGGGACGGGCCTAAAATGAATATCTTGCGGCTGCATAACAGCAAGTCTGTCATTTCAAGTCACCATCGATAGGAATGAAGAAATTTATCACTTAATAGAACTAAAAAAAAATGTCCCTTTTTTCCCTACAAAAAATGTAAAAAATATTAAACAACTCACACTACAACAGGGCTGATCTGTCGGTACGCAAACGCTGCACAGGCACCACAGTAACTGTAGCCAGCATGACTGAAGATGAAATTGTTATTTTGTTAGTATTTTAGCTTAATTAATGTAATGAAACATAATTGCTCATACTGACGGCGATATAATTGCTCTAGCTGGTCCATGGGTTAAGTCTGCTACATTCAGCCAGTCGCTCAGCTGTTTATTCAATTCGAAACCTTAAAAATTAAATAGAGGATGAGAAGATGAAGATAGCAGAAAATATGCTTGCATAATTTATAGAAAAAACTGCAGCATGACCTCAATACACTACTCTGTATTTAACATTGATTTTTCTACATCAAACAATTTATCAATTCTATTAGCTCATGCAATTCTCTAACTTTCAAAACCATTAAGTTTCCTTTCTCACGCAAATACTCTATTAAAAAGCACATTTATCCAAATAAGTAAACAAGGCTTTGTTTGCTCATTGAAGCAATCTCGAAGCGAGCTTATCCTGAAAGAACAAGCACAACAAAACGCAGCGAGCAGAAGGCAAACTCTGCCAGTGCGCAGATTGCGTTTAAAACGAGGCTAAAAATTCGAAGCAAAGGTAGTGAATTACCGTTCTCCGTGTACCAGCTACCAGAGTGACTCGCTCGTCTCATCAACGCCATTGCTGCGGACGACAGTGCGAGACTGCAATCTCCCGAAATGACGAAAACGAGAAGCAGAGAGAGAGAGGGAGCAGATTGCAGACCTCCTCCGAAAGTCCAAAGGGCAGCACCCTGCAGCTGTAACAAATAATATTTGCAAAATTTTCCAAGTATACCCTTGCTTCACGCTGATTCGAAAAATAATCCGAAGACAATCGAGACTACTCACGAATCTTTACAAACTTGCGTGCGAGAGTGGCGATGTGTATTATTATGCTGTCTGAGTGAGGAAGAAAGAGGGAGAGAGAGAAAGTGTGTAGACTGCAGCGGTCGTGCGAGCGGAGGAAAAAGAAAGCAGCAAGAGAGAGAGAAAGAAAGATAGGAAGGGAGACAGACAAAGATAAACTTACTTACATAGGATACACACCGAGCTGCGTTGGCTTACTCCGAACGCAGCGGCCAGCAACTGGGCGGCAGACTGCAGAGACTCGCACAACACGCAGCTCTCTGGATGGCCAAGGCGCGCGCGAGTAGTAGCTAAGTATGGTGCGCGCGCTCTGTGATTTTCACCCGTTGCAATGGTGTATGTGAGAGCACGTACTACTTTAGCACACAAAAGCCTTTCTCATAATGTATGAACGGCCGAGAGTCGCCGTGTGTATATGCGCAGACACGAGCCATCCTCGACTTTGCGCAATTATAGTCGCGATCGATCAGAGGCGGATTAAGCTTTCGATTGGCGTTTGAAAGGGTTCACTGTACGGATTGGGATGCGCTTGTTGCGGATTTCTTTTGTTTATCATTACAGGTGTATGTATATGCGGGCTTTTGCATGCTATGTACCTATATAGGCACTGTGGCGCTTATTTACATAATCGTAATATACTTATATATGTATATAACGGGTTATCAGAGATCTGGCTTATCGACTTTGGGTATTCTTTGAGAAATTTAAATGCCCGAGTTTTTTGTTTACTCGCAAAGACACTTTCTTTCTGCTACTTATTACTCTTACTAAAAGTGTTTAGTGTATCTATACGTTATACAACTAACATTTCTATTTTCCAATTACGTTCCACATTTACGCGAAAATCAAAGAGCCTACTACCATCGAAAGAAGTCAAATTTCAAAACAACCATACACAGCTCGCTCCATTTAAAGCCAGCTCAGATATTTCGGAGCAAGTCAATACCCCGCTACACATGCACTTGCCGCTCCGTAATATAATCCAACCTCAAAAAGCCCGCGCATCCACGTGCCGAAGTACACCACCAGTCATATTACTACATTGGTATAGCGTCATCCTTCGGCGTATCCCGTCCAGAGCACACCCAATACGGGATAAGTATATACCTACATCGTGGCGATACACGAAATTGACAGCTGCTGCGATTACGCGGCTGTGCCTGTGCGTGCATACATGCGCGGGCGCGCGTGTGTACATATCTGTGTGGTGGGTGCAGCGCGCGGCGTACAACAATAAAAAGAAGGAGGAAGGAAAACAGGGCGAGCCAGTGTGTATATAGCTGTAGTGGGACGAGCGAGAGAAAAGTCGACACATTGAGCGGATTTGAGCGAGAGACGCACGCACACAGTCTCACTGGCAGCTTCGTTGTCAAATCCGGCGCTTGATAATCGCTACTCAAGGCATGCTGCCAACTCAGCCTGCACTCGATGATCGCTGCCCGTCGCCACGCTGAAGTATATATCGCGCGCGCGCATCAGCAACGCAGCTGCAGCAGACGGTCTCGCTTAGCGGCCTCCAGGAGGTGCGGGCTCTTCGGGAAGGGGCCTTAGTCATGAGCGACGGCACCGAGTATCCGCTGTCACTTCGCTAAATAGAGAGAAAGAGAGAAGAGAGCGAGAGGGGAAGCGAGGATTTATCGGCTGTAGACGAGGTTCGAACGGGGAAAGATGTCGAGCACGCTCGGAGGCGCTGCCCAGGAGAGTGTGGCCAAGCTCTTCGAGTCCCTCCAGGCTGACCTCAAGGTTCTTGCCTCGGAGACCAAGAAGAAGTATCCCCAGATCAAAGAGGTCAGGACACTTTAGATAGATTTTAGTGTAGATTTTTTTCAGCGGTTTAGCTTGCTGGGCACTGTGTGTCTTTTGGCTGATCGATTCGAGCAGGTGTAATGCAACTACAACGAATATTGTTTTTCTGCGTAAAAATTAAATCAATTAGATTCAAGCTTGAATCAAGAAGCCAAAACTTTTATTTTTTATTTTATTAGTATTTTTAAAATTATTATTTTTATTAATAATTTTAATATTACTTCAGATAAGAGATGAAACCAATTACTAGATTTAAAGTTAATTAAAAATGTATTATTAAAAAATTAGTTTACACTTTTGCATTTTAAAGTTCTTGTATCATACATTCTTATATTAAAACATTAATTTGCAGTAATTTATTAATTAGATTAACTAAAAATATCTAATGCTTTTTAGTCATGTGAAGAAGGTATAGTCAAATTGAGACAAGCATCTTCAAGCAATCAACCAGGACAAATTTATTACGTTGTCAATCAAATTCTGTTTCCTCTAGTCCAAGGTTGTGAGTGTAAAGATATAAAAATTAGTAAGGTAAAATCAATTTCATGTAAATTATTCTCACGATTTATACAATTTTTGTATTGAAAATAAATGTCTGCTTTCAGTTTTGTCTAAGCACAATGCAAAGACTGATAACTCAACAAGCTATTGATCAGAAGGGAGCTCGATATATTACAGATGCTTTATGGACTCTTATGGAAGCAGGCATTGAAGAGGTTAAAGTTTTACAAACAGTAACTTTGTTACTTACAAGTAATTCGCTTGTTCACGGAGATACATTAGCAAGGGTAAACTAATAGATACATTAGTTTTTAATTTCATTGTATTATTTTGAATTAGTACACTTTTAAAATTCTTCATTATAATATTATAGAATTTGGTCCTCTGCTTTCGACTTCACTTTACTAAAGATTCAACAACCATCAATACTGCTGGAGCTACTGTTAGACAGTTGGTTTCTTTAGTATTTGAGCGAGTTGTTGCTGAAGATGAACAGTATTCTGATCAACAGGTGCAAGAAGAAAGTAATTTAGAAGAACTTAAAATGCCTACAAATCAAGCACCAAAAGCTCTTAGGCCCTGTGCGGCTGATGCCTATCTTATGTTTCAGGTAAGGTTCAAAAATTTGTAATTTTATGTATTATTTGATTAATATAAATAATCTTAAAATAACTTGATATTTTTAATTTGCTATTTATCTTTAAAATTACGTTTTTATATATTATCTTACATACTTCTTTCCTCAATTATTTTAAATACTAATTTTTCTTTTCAAGGACTTGGTGCAATTAGTTAATGCAGATCAACCATATTGGTTAATAGGCATTACTGAAATGACACGAACTTTTGGTCTAGAGTTACTCGAGTCTGTTTTAACAAACTTTTCATCAGTATTTTTCAAGGTGAGATGCAAGTTACACAAAATGATTGATTGTTATTTATATTAAACAATGTTTTAATTTTGTTAAATTTTGTTATACACAGCACCCAGAATTCAGTTTTCTTCTAAAAGAACGTGTTTGTGCTCTTGTCATAAAACTATTCTCACCTAACATAAAATATCGTAATTCGGTACCAGCTTCAATGCAACAAGCTACACCCCTTGATAAACCCTATTTTCCTATCAGTATGAGACTACTGAGAGTTGTATCGATTTTAGTTCAAAAATATCATTCACTGCTGGTAAGTTTTATAAGATTACTTATAATAAATTTTGTCAGAAATGAATTAACATATTTTTTAAATTATTATAGGTAACAGAATGTGAAATATTTTTATCACTGATTGTTAAGTTTTTGGATCCTGATAAGCCACCATGGCAGCGCGCTTTAGCCTTGGAAGTTTTGCACAAAATGACAGTGCAGGCTGATTTATTAACAAGTTTTTGCAATTGTTATGATTTAAAACCACATGCTACTAATATCTTTCAGGATATTGTCAACAGTTTAGGAGCATATGTACATAGTCTTTTTGTTAACCCACACATGGTACAGAACACTGCAGGTAAATAGTATTTTGTTTTAAGAGTAGTAAAAAATTTTATTATTTTTACTTATATAATACATTTACTTTACTACTTCATTACTTCTTAAATATTAATATGTAAGATGCTTTACTTTTTTTTAAATTTGAATCTTTAAAAGTTCACACTACATTATTTAAGAATCTGTTGATTTTATAAATATTACAGTTGTATAAATTTGAAATTTAATTATTTACAATAGCATCATCTGCTCCAATTGCACAAGGCTCAGCGCCAGCATTATTGGCAGGTATGCCTATAGGACCAGGTGTAACACCACAGCCTGGATTTTATTCAAGAGGAATTTGGCTTCCGGTGGTAGCAACATTTACTAGTGGTCAAGCTAAGTCTACATAGTAAGTCGTCTTTTTTGGTACTATATAATTCATCAGAAATAGAAAGTTTACTTTGACATTCTTCATTTTCGAAAAAAATTTCTTATTAACATTTTATTTTTACTTTTAATTGCTACGTTCTATAATTTTCTTGCATGATATGCTTTAGTTGTAAATCCGCATATCTATTGCTTGCGGTTAGCCTTTTAATATTTTGGCTCGTTAATATCTGATTTAAATTCACTTACATTCAACGTTATAAAATAAGAAATTCTTTACTAATTTGTTTTTAACTTATGATTTCTAGAAAATTCTAATTTAATTACTTATATGTAAATTCTAAATTTCTTGGAGTGAATGATTTCTTTTTTTTAATTAAAATATTAAGTTTAGTTTATAATAAAATAATTCACTTCAAGAAATTTCCGAAGACCTAATCTGAGAAATACGCTAAACTACCGGAGTAACAGTTATGTCACATTTTACAGTTTGGAAATGCTAGACAAGGTAGAGCCTCCTGTGATCCCAGACGGCTACGGTATCAGCATCGCCTACGCCTGCTTGCTGGACATCATTCGCTCGATTTCCCTGGCAATAACAGGCCCGCGCGAGGAGGGTGTAGAGCGTCGGTACCAGCCGAGCGAGGCTGAGCGCAAGCTGCATGTTCAATTAATCAACTCTAGCTGGTGCGGCTTACTCGCCGCACTGAGTCCGCTTGTCGATGCGAGTACCGATGAATCCGCCACCGAGAATGTTTTGAAGGAGATCCAGACGTTTGCCTCGCTCTGCGGTTTGCTAGATTTGCATACTCCCCGCGATGCTTTCATCACGGCCATCTGTAAAGCTTCGCTACCGCCCCACTACGCCCTCACGGTGCTATACAGCGCGCCCCAGGGTATACCCAGCGGACCGAGGCCCCAGCAACCCCAGCAGCAACAGGATGCGGGAGCGGGTTCTGGTGCTGCTTCAGGTGGACAATTCAATCCAGCGAATCTGGCCGACTCGGATTATAGGCAACAGGTCGTCGCTGTTGGAACACCTCTGCCTACAGCTTCTTTGCCTATTGGTAAAACTGTTACAATAAAAAATATAATTTTCCTTTTGATTTACATAATTTCCAAAAAATAAATTCATATTTGTGATTATTCAGAAATCTAATGGTAGAATAAGCCAAACAGTAACCAAAAGTAAAATTATGTTACAGGAGCTCAACAAGGACCAGTCATGTTAACGGTAAAGAACCTTCAGTGCATGCGCGCCTTGTTGCTGCTGGCTCATTGCCACGGCAGCATCTTAGGAAACGCTTGGCATCTCGTGCTCACTACCCTTCAGCATCTTGCCTGGATTCTTGGATTAAAGCCTTCGACAGGTGGCTCGTTGAAGGCTGGACGCACGGCCGCTGATTCCAACGCTATGCTTACTACCGCCGTGATGGCCGATTTGCCAGTCCTCAGTGCCATGCTTAGTCGACTTTTCGAAAGCAGCCAGCACCTTGACGATGTGGCACTTCATCATTTAATCGATGCGCTTTGTAAGCTTAGCCAGGAGGCTATGGAACTTGCTTACACAAACAGGGTTCGTTTTCTTCATATTTAAGAAAATTTTTTTAGTTAAATCAATAACTAAATAGCAACTTTGTACTAATTTTAGGAACCATCTCTTTTTGCGGTAGCAAAACTTTTGGAAACTGGCTTAGTAAATCTACCAAGAGTTGAAGTTTTATGGCGACCTTTAACAAATCATTTATTGGAAGTTTGTCAACACCCCCACATTAGAATGAGAGAGTGGGGAGTAGAAGCGATAACGTATTTAGTAAAAGCAGCCCTACAACATAAATATCCACAGCCGCTTCGAGATAATCAAGTAATTAATTATTTACAATATTTAGTTTATTAGTTCAAACAGTTTTATTCAAGTAAATAATTTTTTATTTTGCAGAAATTACAAACCCTTTTATTAGGCCCTCTATCTGAATTATCCTCTGTGCGTCATGCAGATGTCAGGCAACGGCAGTTAGAATGTGTGTTGCAAATTCTTCATGGTGCGGGTGAAACACTATTTCATGGTTGGCCTTTAGTATTAGGAATTATCGGTGCAGTTTCTGATCATCATGGGTAAATAACTAGACAATTTAAAATTCAAGTATTTTTAGTATTCCAATTTACTAATTATATATTGAATTTTCAGAGAAGCTTTAGTTAGAATAGCTTTTCAATGTCTACAATTAGTGGTAACAGACTTTTTACCTGTGATGCCTTGGCGGTGCCTTCCACTCTGTGTTGATACAGCAGCAAAGTTTGGTTCACAAACGCAGGAGTTGAACATATCACTTACTGCTGTTGGTCAGATGGCAAGTAAAATAAAAAAAAATATTAATATATTTCAATGCAAATTTTTTTAAGCTTTCCAAGGAGAGTATTGAAAAAATGTAATAAAAAATATAATTTAAAGTTATAATAATTTGTTGTATGATTGCAGTGGAATATAAGTGACTACTTTTACCAAAATCAAGAGAAAATATGTGCCTCATTGCGAGGCGACTCTGCTTCTGTATTTCCTGATTTTCCCGGCACGACGAACATGCCGGCCTTCGACAAACTCTGGATGTGTCTGTATGCACGACTAGGTGATTTATGTGTCGATCCTCGGCCGGCGGTGCGTAAATCAGCCAGTCAGACGCTCTTTTCTACCATTTCTGCTCACGGCAGTCTCCTGCACCAACCAACTTGGCAAGCCGTTCTTTGGCAGGTGTTGTTCCCCCTACTCGACAAGGTCAGGAGTCTGTCTAGTTCGGCGAGTAGTGAGAAAGTTGACACATCTGGAAATATTCTTATACACCACAGTAGAAACACAGCGCAGAAGCAATGGGCAGAAACACAAGTACGAACAAAAAATTACAATTTATTTTTATTGACATATAATTATTATAAATTATTACTAAATATTGATTGATTTTCTATAGGTACTAACTTTAAGTGGTGTTGCAAGAGTTTTCAATACAAAACGTCAGCTACTGCAGATGTTGGGAGACTTTCCACGAGCTTGGTCGCTTCTCTTAGAATTTATAGAAAACTCTGCCCTAAGCAAAAATAATGAGGTATTAAAATAATTTATAACCTTTTAAATAACGACCTTATTAATGTATAATTTATATTTACTAACGTTTATTTATGACGATTATAGGTATCACTTGCCGCCTTAAAATCTTTTCAAGAGATCTTGTATCTTCCTAAAAATATAGACAATAATGACCCCGCTCAAACTGAGGATTCTGAAGCATTATGGATTGTTGCCTGGCGCATTTGGTTGAGCATTGGTTTAGATAGTACATCGCCACCTCAAGACAGCGAAATTGAACCTTACATTCCATCGCAGGCATTCCTAACAGCACTTGTTCAAATTTTTCCAGCCGTTTTTCAACATGTTAAAAATAAGTATGTATCATTAACAAAAATTTTTAACATTAATTATTAAAAATAATTTTTGATTTTTTATTTTATAATCGAATATTTTTTTGTTTTAGATTTTCTCCAACTGACTTGCAAAAGTTGTGTCTTGTTTTAAAAAATGCAGTTGCTGTACCGGTACATGGAGAATCAACCCCATATATCTTACCAACTGTTCCAGATGTTGTTCTTACCCAGTTGCAAGATGGCGTACTTCACTCAATGGAGTTACTACAAAAGGTAAATTAAAAGTAAATTGGTATAAATTTAATAAGTTATAAAGTTTAGAGTTCTATTTTTACTCAAATATTAAATTTTTTTCTCAGGAAGCACTGGCTACATCTGAAAATCTACAAACTATGATAAGTCCAATTTTCCTACAGCTTCTCTATTTTTCAAAATTAGCCTGCGAGGCACCTACATATGGAAAAATTCCTACTAAGCACATCTCCCAAGTCAGAGGCGTATCTGTAAGTGATTTATTTATTTTACCATGTATTTAATCATTTAATTTTTTAATTTATTTAAAAAGTTCTTTTTAAAAACAAACTTTTTTTATTGAATTTAATTGATTTCTTTATTTAACAATTTAAATTTTTGTAGGCCGATTGGGTTACTATGAATTACGTGCCTTTCGGAGAAAAAGCTCTGTCTATGGTCGTTAATTTATATCAAAAGACCGCGGATGAGATGGCTGTGATTGAAGGTCAAATCCTAAAACATATTATAGAAGCACTTCATGTTCCTCTGGCTATGAAATACGCCTGCCCTTCACATACGACGTGGAAGTTAGCTGTAACTAGTCTTTTAGCTATTTTACACATAGGATTACCACTTGCGCGAAAATGTCCTGACCACTTTCAAAATATGTGGCAAGAGCTTGCTGATACCTTAGATCACTTTTTATTCCCTTCAAGGTAAAATTAATATTTATTGAAAAATTACTGTGTTAGTTAATTTTTACTGTAAAAATATTTTAATGCTATAATTAATCCTCTTTAGCGTAACGAATGCAGATCGAGGAGTTGAAGAAATCCAAGCTGACGAAGCAGTGGATTGTCAAGTAATGGAACTTTTAAGAGATGAAGTTTTGCCACATTCGCAGCACATTCCACATCAATTTATTTTACGAGTGGTTATGCTTTTGAATAAAGGGTCTATTCATTCAGCTACTTCTAATATAGGTAAGAGTTTAAACTTTAAATCCGATTAATAAAGTTGACAATAAATTTTTGTAAACTTCAAACAAATTTTAAATTTAGTTTAAATTAAAAAAAAAAAACTTTTACTACATTTTATTATTAATTAATTGTTCATAATTTAATGTTTGTAGAAAAAAACGGTGAGCCTAAATTGAGGGAAGAGTTTGCGAAAACGTGCTTCGAGACGCTTCTTCAGTTTTCTTTGCTCGACGGTCTGAACAATGAAATCGAGAACAAGAACGCAGATAACATCACGGAGCGAGACGAGGGTGGTGTCGCCGGTCGACTCGCTGTCACAGCTCTGTTACACAGATTTCAAGAGGTTCTGAAGAGATACATAGAGGATGAACGACGAAGCGGCAAATGCCCGCTGCCCAGGTAACGCCTTTCGTGCATAATCAGCTATATTCTTATTTGGGCTTCCCTGTAGTACGCTTTCCCAAAAAGATGACTATAGAACCGTTTTCTAGGTACAGGTTGTCAGAGATATCGTTCGTTCTTAAAGCCGTAGCGACTTTAGTTGTCTCACTGAAAAAAGCGCCTGCTAATAAGGGTAATTATAATATAATTATAGTTTTTCAAATTAAATTAAAAAATAATTTATTGTTAGTCTTCTTTGAAAACATTGTTCAACATATATATTAAAATTACAATTGTTAATTTTTTCAAAATTATTCGAAATCAATTTAAAATTTCTTGTTGTATTCTATTTTCTTATATTTATTTCCATTGACATAGTGGAGCGCTCAGTCTGGGAACAACTAATAGGACTCTACCCCTGCCTAGTTGAATGCACAGTGGCAACGGCCTCGAGTCAGGTATCACGTTCGCTGCGAGAGGCACTTATGCAGTATCACGACTTACTTCGACCTCCGATGAATAACTCACCAACTTCTAATGGCGTTTGACCTACGCATTATCTGACAAGAAGCAGTGCTGCATAGTCGAAAGCAAAAGAAAAAAAATGAGACCCTCGCATTACTTTATTGAATAAAAATATAGTTATTTGGCAGGTGTTTATTTTACAAATAAAGGGAATGCAAGAATATGCTATTTGAAACACTGATAAGTTTGGCTGGAAAAAATCTACAAGAATGACTGTTATCATTTTTTATGAGTGAGATATTTAAGAGACCTTCTTCAGTATCCAGTAAGCATATTATAAATGAAATAATATTCTTTTCATGATACAAATTTAGTTATGTATATTTAAAGATAATTGTACGTACATTTTTTCTTTATGAAGTAATTGAAAAATTTTTAAAAATTTTTTCATTGCAAAAACAAAAATGAAATCTTAGATCAGTCAGATACAGTCAGGTACAGAGTAATCTCTGCATTTAATTTCCAAGAACACGTACAATTAAAAACAATAAAAGTTTTTGAATACATTTTTTTTATATTGTTGTAACTGTTATGGAGTCAAAGTAATTTTTAATTTAAATTACCTATTTGGTAAATACATTTTTTATATGGTTGGTTGCTTTATTTAATAGCGAAATTTAATGTTATTGTTATTTATTGTAAATTTCATTCTTTATTAATACCGTTAAATTAAAGTATGGAAAGTAATAAGATTTTTTTATTTTGTTGTTTTTAATTGTATTCTACTTAATATTTTATGAATGAAAAATTATGCTTGAAATGATTTTTGAATTCAGTCATTATATAATTATCATCTAATTCTGTCGAATGTTTGGTGAAAAAAGATGGGAGAAAAGTTAATTTAAATACAGTTTTACTGCTTTCTCGTGCAAAATAAATTTGCACATAATTATTATAGAAATGTGAATCACGTAGAGCACAAAATGGATATGGGAGCATTTTTTTATCTTTTTCTCATGAGGTTTTTATCTGGACGAATCAGTTGTGCTACATTCGATTAAACGAAGAAAAGCAGCTATAACAAATAGAATCTCGTAACTTGAATCAAACGAGATGCTTGTAAATACGATATATGATATATCTATGAGACAGCGCTGATGCGCACACTCGTAAATTAGGTACTTTTTATTCTGTGTGTATATACTGATCGAACGAATTACGAAAATCAATAGCGGATTTAATGTTGTCTGTAGAAGATTTTATAAATTTTAAAAAATGCGCCAGAAATTGTATTCATGAAATAACCGCATGAAAAAATTGCGAAAGCTGTAATAATGTAAATAAAGCTACATAGATTCAATATGCAAAATAAATACAAATGTTTTCGCTAACCTTTAATAATATTTTGATTTTAGTTTAATATAAAAATTATAATTTTAAAAATATTCCTTTCTGAAATTTAAAAGCGTTATGTTTACATTTTTTTAAACATATTTAAATTTTTAAACTGTAATAAAAAAATAAACTTATCTTATTAAACAAACTTTTTACCTCATGACCTACAAAATCAAACAAAAATTATTATTTTTTTTTAAACACTGAAAAAGTGCTTGGTAAATCTAACAACGTAGCAATTGGTTAAAATATAATTTATTGCTCCTACGAAGTTTTTTGTTATATTTACAAAGGTAGTGTTGTATTGAGAACTATTCGGACTTTGTAAACTTTTTTTTTTTAACAAAAAAAAAAAAAAAATTGTAACAATTACATAGTAACTTGGTTTTAAACACAAAATTTTTTAACAAAATACACTTTGTTGCCTTTACCAATTAATCAGTTAGGTCCTGGATACCCAAGGCAATTGGTAAATATAATAAATTAATATGTTATACTTTTCAAGTATTTTTTTCAGTGCAGAAAAAATAAAAAGAAAAATCAATTAAGTATTATTGTTGATGTGTATTCAAAATAAAGATATAATAAATCATTAATTGCATAATTCAGTTTACTACTTTTATAACACTATACTATTTACAAAATTTTAGTTATAAATCAATTAGATTAGTCTACCATGACATTTGTACTAACCAATAAGCTTTGCGGATTTATTTTTTCTTTACTTATAACTTTGATTATTCTTTTTTCTTTCGTTATTTTATCTTTCTGCTGAACATCAAACGTTCATTTCTTGCGTTATTATTATTTTTTTTGTTCACCCTACCGATAAATTGGATCTATGTTTCGTTTGATATTTGCATCATCTTTCTTCTTCGTTTTTCGCTTCCGTTTGATATAATAAATAAGTACATTTCTTTGAAATTTTGTACGATTTATTTTCGCTATTTTAGCCCGAATTTTAATTCCTGATGTTTTAGTATAAGTAGATATAATTGTGTATGAAAAAGTAATAAGCTAACATTTACTTTTTCTCGAAATTCCGTGTTTTGTGCGTGGGTCTTGGTGCAAAATCAAAAAACAAACTTGAATGCAGGATCAAACCTATACGTATCGTGTTGCATGTAAGCGGCTGACACATTCACCTAATAAAAGCAGCTTATTTATTATATTTTATTTTAATTATTTTAATCACTCTATTATTTGATTCTGATACATTTATCGTAATAAATAAAATTAACTAAAATTGTATTTATTTAGATTTGATGTATTTATCAAAAAAAGGTTGGAAAGAGACTGGAATATTCATAAAGATTATAAAATCTGATACTAAAGATCATGGCAAAATAGCACGAGACTATGACATAGCACGTTGACTTACATATTTCATAAAGTATTTATATTCAAAAATATAAAAAATTGACAATTAATGCTTGCTAAAACAGTAACTTTTTTGTGTATATTTTTGGAACTTATAAATTTAATTAAATTATCTTTGATTAAACAATTAGCATTATCATATGTTTTATTTTTATAATTATAATTCAAAAACTTTATGTATTTATTATTTGTTAGAAATCAATGTAGTCTTTTTAAATTGTCTATCTATTATTGAATTTTTTTATTTATTTACTCAAATATTTGTTAGAATATTATATTATAGTAATAATATGTAATACAATCTTATTAATTTTACTATTTATTATTTATATTCGTACAAAATATAGAATATTTTTTAGTTTATTTTTATATAAATTTAAATATTAAAAAAATTTAGCTGAGAATTTCGAAGAAAAGTGTTACTATCAAAAATAAAGTAAAAATTTTTTAAAAAATTTACTTCAATTTTTTTATTCTTTAATATCACCAAAAATATCCGTTTTAAATGTGAAATTCAACTTTTAGAATAAACTGTAATCTTTGTTTAAATTAAAATTACCTGGGAAAAAAATAATTCACTTTCTAAATTTATAATATTTACTTACATTTTAAATATTTCTTTAAGTTATCCTTAAAAAACAATTTATATGTTTTAGTGGAAATGTTTTAATAGTTCTAGCTAATTAGTTTGCTAATCTAGCGAATAAAGTTTGTCATTTAAAAGACGTAATCGTTTTTCTGTTATTTTACAAACTAAAAAGTAGGACTTAGATATTAGTGGCAACGGCTGTTACGCAAACGATCGTAAACTTGTACCTGTGTGCTGAATCAGCGCGTCCTTTCATTAAGTCGAAAGTTAATTAAGCGCAAGATTTGCGGCGTCGCGTGTGCGAATGTATATCAATAGGCGCGATATTATCAAGGCTGGCTCTTCAATCGTTAGCTCACCTAATTAATCGTGGATAGTTCACGTTTCGCACACTGTAATAAGCAAAGATGTTACGTTCAAAAATAAAATGGTGATAATAAAAGATTTATTTAGCACATAAAAAAATTTCAAACATTTTTTGTACTTTTAAATATTTAATTTTTTAGTTTTCTTTTTTAATCAACGTAATTAATCAGCAATTATTCTTATAGAAGCATATTAAATAATTCATCGATTGTCAACTTTATCTAATTTTATATCATAAATCGAAGCGACCCATCTGGATGACGCGATTGAAAGGGCAGCCTGAACGGAGAATCGATCTTGCGCAACAGCAGGTTCACAGAGTTGTATCACGAGAATAATAAGTAGTGGCTGCTCTGGCCAAGATGCAAGAGGCGCTGTTATTCTGATACTGCATCGCATATTGTATCAAGCCTAGTTATAATGAATACACGTTCGGCCTTTCGAGACCAAGAGTTTAATCATTTTCAAGCATGTCGCCGCTTCGACCAGCTCTTTAGAGGCGAAGTTTGGTACAAGAACTTTTTAAGGGTTGAATAAGATCAAGATAAAAGCAGTTTCGTGTTTGCAATATATATACACACTAGTAAAAGTGAATTTTACCAAATTTATTATTCTATAGATTTTAATCTTAAACTCTGAAATTTAAAATACATGAAAATTAAAAATTCAAATGAAATAATTTTTCAAACAAATATGCACCAATCTTTACGAGCATGATTAATTTTTATTCTTTTCACCAGACGTATTATTAATATCATTCAACCTGTAAAAAAAAGTATTAATTAAGCTATCAACTAAAAAAAAAAAAAAAAACAATTGGTTGTTTAATTTGCATAATCTTGGAAATACGAATGTAGTTAGGACGAGTTGATTATTTTAATCTACAGGAGAAATTTAAGGGTGAAGGAATTTGTCTGACATAATTTAAAACACTAGTGTAGTCTGCTTTGTTTGTTTTTATTTGTCATTTACGTACACATCGCTTTGTCTTTAAATGTTACGGGATTTTATTGACATTGATAGCGTGACAATCTTATTGTGTCACCAGTTGAATATATCATATAGAGTTTTACCTTACATAATTTTTTCTTTTATTTATCGAACAGATGTTAGAGAGTTTTCTTCATGTTCTTCGCACATTCAAATATCAGCAATGTCCCGAAGAACACGCGTCGTACACAAAGTTCGCTTGAAATTTGATATTATAAACAAATGACTAGATAATTGAACAACCGATCGAAAATCGAAAATAGTTTCAAGCGGCCGAACATTGATTTGTGTTTGTTACTGACTCATTTGATACTGCACCAATGATTATTAAATTTTCTTTATTTGCACTTTAGTGTTACTTCACAGGTACCACATTAATTACAAAATAATACTTGTATATCTTGTGACTGTGTGAAAAACAATCGTTTGGCACTCTGGTCAAGACCATATTTTTTGTGATTTATACATTTTTAACGAATAAGATTTATAATATTTACAATGAGTAATAAATAAAAATTTTAATTATTAGTGCAATATCTATCAGTCTGTATAAACGTCTCGCATTATTTTTATACGAAAAATAAAAATTGTTTGTAAGAACGCTGCTAGTAGTGGTAAAAAAATAAAAATAAAAATATGTAATGAATGATGCAAGTGCAAAATAGATAAAATAAATCGAACTGAAAATTTAATTACCGTTCATAACATACAATTTGTACAAAATTTTTCGAAAATAGCATATGTTTTCGATGAATTATGGAAAAGTTTCGGTGCTTATTGACACGTACTACTTAAAGTAACATTATTCACTCATTTTATTACATTCCGCTACTACGTTAGCAATTATTGTTCGTATTATTATGTTACTTATTGTCTTTAATCATGCATCTAACAAATTTTTAAAACATTTTTGTTACTGCAAGGTCAGTTGTTATCAGAAGAAAAATTAAAAATTTTAATTTTAAATTTGGCACATTTACATAATTGAATATTTGAATAACCCTCAGAAATTATGTTCTTTATTTAAAGTACAAAAGATGCTACCATAAATTATAGCAACATGAATAAGGGGTTCAAAGAATATTAAAGTATATGGTGCAGAAGAAAACGTTTCATATAAAAATTATGATATTGTTTTTTTTAATGTGAAGGGGGTCAAATTAATCTTGTAAAATTTATTTTCCACAATTTAAGAGTTAGATAAATTATGTGTTTTTTGAGTGGCTTATTGTATATAATTACACTGTAATCAAATTATATACATTTCTTATTCAGAAAGTAAGACTGTTCAAGAGTTTAAACTGGTCTTAATTTATCTCAAAAATTAAAATTCTTGAATTTTCCTAGCGTATAAAAAAGTTGAAGAATACTATATAAGCATTATTATGCACGATTTATCATAGTAAAATTAAAATGTTTGATAAAAAATGGCAAAGTCTTAAGTCATGTGTAAATATTTATTAGAATTATTGGGGTGTCTACGTGGATGTTGCGTCATTTAGTACGGTCATGTTAAAAAAATATACGTAGATATAGACGCATGTGTGTCAACATTAAATCACACTGGCTATGTTTGTACTATAAACGAGCTCGCTATACGTAGATACCTCTCTATTCTGTTTGCATATTGTTATTTCAGTGAGCGCGTACGCTAGTGTGGATGCATTTATGAATGGTTTTAGCCTATTCTGGACGCGAAGGTCGCGCAGGATTTTCGTTGAGAGACAATAAAAAACAGTTACGCTAATGTTTAGTTTTCGAGCTCTATATGTTAGTTTATGGAATGTTCTACTTTTAATATTTATGGAGGATTGCGGCTTTTGTATAACGTGTGTTATACTGAGTTTTTACGTTTTGTTTAGTAAATTGTCGCTGTCTTGATTCAATAATACACATTAAGAATTATTTATATACATTTGATTAAATAATGAGAATTTAAATGTAATGAAAACACAAATTGTAGGACATTTCATAAAGTGTACCTTTTTTACTGAAAAAATGTTGTAGAGTCTTTAGTTCAATAGATTGTAATCGAATAAATTCTAAAGGAGATAAAATCTAAATTACTAATGTATAGACAATATTGTTATCAATGTGTAGATTGAAAATATAAAGTCTGATTGTTTTATTACAGCATTGAGTAAGTAGATATGTGTTTGTGAATGTTTGCAAACTAGTATCCTGAACTTTTTACCTTTCGCTATTAAGGAAACAAATTTTATTTATTCATATTTACTCATATTTTCAAGCGCAAATTACTTGATTATTCTTCTTCCTTAGATAATTCACGATTCTCAATGATTCGTAGGTTCGCCTAATTTACTTATCATAATTATATGTAAATATTATATATGATCGAACACGTTTACGCTGAATGTACACTTGTATAGGTTACTTACAAAAGTTACACCTGGTTTTCCATTCAGACAATACTGCGTACGTATATAATATATAATCATTGTCATTACTCGCTAATCTACACTTAGTAAAATAAAACGATCAACACTGGCGATGCGCAATATTAAAATTATTATCAAGTCTAAAGCTGATGACACATTTCCAAAATCTCTCCTTATATTCATTTTCATAATAAAATAGTAAAATGAAAAAAAAAAAAAACGATGAAATAAAAAAAACAATGAAATGTAAAAATGGAATAATTTAGCACCAAATGATTCTTCCTTTCATCAATTTTTATTTTTCGTAAAATGAAGCACTTATAATAAACGAAAATATAAAATTAGAAACTGAGATTAGGGCATAAAGTTAAACTAACTTTTTTGAAAACTCAGTTTTTCACTACGAACATTAGGATTTTAAAAAAATACTCTATAAAAAAAAGAGAGGAGTACTTAATGTATCAAGGGAAAAATTGAGCTAGGATAAAGTAATACTTTTTTATCGGACTATATATAATATATAAGTATAGCAAGAAAATTATCTGAAAGGATTGATCGCACGCATTAGAGAGGTTGCGTTTTCATAATATTTATATATAATATTTTTATCAAGTCTTTATAAGCGTCGACGTGATTGGCGCAAACGCGGAATCCTTATATTCTGCTTTACATTTAGTATTATATTATATCGCCTTATAACGTCTCGCTCTTTCTCTTTCGCTCGCTCTCGTTCTCTCGTTCTCGCAAAATTAACACAGTAAAAGTAGTCGCAATTCACTCTCGTCGATTCTTATGCGCGTAATTTTTTTTCATGTATAATATAATTTATTTATACTTAGATATTAGGCTCAACTGCGGTCTTAGCGCGACTGTTAAGCGATTTATTGTCTGACACATTTAAATTCTTATACGAGCGCTGAGAAAAAAAGAACATCGGACGGTTCAATAATGAATCATGGTTTGTCATTGCACTTCTGCTTTGTGTTTTATTGTCTTTTTCAGAATGTATGCTTAGTTTCACTTTCAAATATTTACAAGCTTATCACCAGCGCATTCCATCGCTACGGATAATTTATTATTTTTATTTACTCGTATTTTATATTTCAATATTTCTCTTTAAATGGTAAGAGTCAATCACGCGCAATTTTTAATCACAAAATCCGATTTCCATTCAGTTTTTAAATCCGCCCGATAAAAGTTTTTCAGACTTTTTTCACACAACTCTTTTAGAAAGCCACAAACTTTTTTTCCAACCATTTTTCATCGTTTTTGCGGCTCTCGAAAAAAATCTTCCCGGCCGAGCAAAAAACTTATCTCGAAAGCCGTGAAAGGAACAACGTGAAAAAAAATTCTCTCCAAGATTAGGATATCTCGCTTTGCAGCGACTCTTCTCCCCGTAAGCTTGTGCAAAAATAACCAAAAATGGTATAATCAACAAGACGACGCGGAAATTAATCAATGTCGTGGAATAAATTACTCGTAGCCTCGGACATTTGCCTTTTCTTCAGAAAGTTTACTCGGGAGCGTTTTCATTTTTCTGCGTGTACACACGTCTATGCAAAGGACGAGAGCGCAGTTCGTTATGCCTTTGACGTTTGCGAAATGAAGGATAAACTGCGAAGAGTAACGGCCGATGATTCATCACTGTCCCCGTCGCGCTTGCGATTTTTTTTCCAGCACGTGTGTATACTTGTATATGTGTGTGTGTGTGTGTGTGTGTGAGTGTGTATGCGTTCGTGCATGTGTGTGTGCGTATAATAATCTACGGGCTTGCGGGACTGAAAAAGAGCGAGGTGAGATTTTCGCTCGCTCTCGGTCCTCGGTCGATATTTATTATTTGTTTATTTATTTCTTTTTTTTTGTAACTTTTTTGCTCGTTTTTGGTTCTAAATTTTTTCAAGAATACTCTTATATCGAAACCATCGGCTTATTGGATATCGAAAAATATCTACCGTAAATATATATAACTGGATTCATATATGTATAATATATATATTTTTTATAAGTACATTAGTCATATTAGTTACATTACGATTGTTCTTACAGCATTTACAAGTTGATTTTTCTTCTCCCTTTACTTTGTCGGAAGAAGAACGAAAAGAACTGTGCGCCATGTTGTTCATTATTGTCGATGTAAAACCAATGTAAAGTGTATGTAGAAATCATTTTTTTTATATAGTATTATTGTCACAAGTAAAAAATCGCATTTATCCTCAGATAGTATACATATGGCGCCGAGAACTTGTCGTTCGTCTTCTCGATGCTACCCCGTCTTGCATTGTCTTTTTTCGGTTACTTTGAACTTCTTTGGAAATGAAAAGGGAGAGTCAATCGAGAATCCATCCGCATCTCTCATTATTGTCGAAAATTTCAATTCATGACTTATTTCTCGTCAAAAGTAAGTAATAATAATATAATAATACGTATAACGCGCGCAAAAGCTTCATATACAGAAACTTATAGACTAGATTATTTAATCGACGCTCCCCAAGCTGAGAGGACCGCCGTTTTATTGTCTTGATGCGTATAGAGAATTGAGTTCTGCCAGCGAACACGACACATACAATTTTTTTCCGATTTTTTTATTCTTTTTTTTTTAGAACCCGCATCGTCGTCGAGTCGAAAAACTTGGCGTTACACAATAAAGAATGATAAACACGAGTCAATTTTTTTTCTTACTTAAATGCACACATGATACTCTGTTTTATTATCAAAGAGATATTGTCAACGTCAATTTGGCGCAGATTTTCGCTCGACGCCTTTGATATATCGAATCGATTTTTCAGGCATCAACATACTCGTACTCGTAAAATTATTCATTTTCGTAATACGAAAATTATTCATAAATATTTTTCTCCATAATGTAGAGTTAAGAAATGGTTTTTCTCTTTGTTCATTGGAAACGAGTATGTTAAAACCAATATTGTCCCATCAATTTTTTGGAATTTATTATTTATAATATATTTTATCTAAAATCGAAAATTTCTGAAAATCGAAAAAATGATTACTCTTTTGTGAGTTTTTTAACTATCCAAAAATTTTGTCCGCTCTTTTCTCATTTAAATTTTGTAATGCTAAAAATTAATCAGGGGTAAGGGAACAGCGATGATTCTAAATGTTCGCTCTGATAAAATTCCCTTCTTTTTTGACAGTCAATTCATTTATTAGCTAAACGAGAGAAAGACATTGTGATTTTTATTCTTGTTTCAATTTGCTATTAAAAATCGATAACTTTCTTTTGTGCTGCGTAAAATGAATAATATTTTCAAAAAATAATGTTACAAAATATAATGATCATACTATTGATCGATATATTCGTTTTTGAAAACATTAAATTTTTTTCATATTTTTCAATCTAAATGTATATTATACAGAGCACAAGAAGACTTTTATTCTAAAAAAAAAATGTATCCCTCCGTAACCGAAGGGGAGATCGTTGAATAGAGGGCCAACGAGGGTCCCCGCGTCTCGCGAAACATATGTAAGTAGATGCGGACTCGCTCTAGCAAGACGGCGCTCTTCGAGCGAATTTTGATCAGCAGGTTTTTTGTAACTTTTCTCATTGGTATGTAAGGGAGCTGGAGTGTATTTTAAATTCAAGGCCCTTTAGCGCCAGCAAAACGGCGAAATTTTTCCTTTTTTCCCTTTTTTATCTCCGCGAGTCAATAATCTGAATAATCCTTGTTTCTTTGAAGGGAATCGCAGCTGCAAATTTATAGGGCAACTCTAACGTTTTAGTGTAAAATCTAATTTGTATTTCATGGCATAGAAAAATTTAATTAGTAACTTGCATGGAAAAATTTGAAAGTAACTTTTTTAATTCAACAACATCTTTCTCTCGTTTGCGTTGATATGAAATATAACCTTCGTGAACTCTGTAGGAAAAACAATCTGCATATCTCGTAAAGACATACAACCTTTTCCGTACGAATCACGCGCAGGCTTGATATGGATATCAGGAAGAAAAATTTTAATTTTCATTTTCCAGAGATATAATAACTTAGAGATTATGCTAAGTCTTCAGGATATGTGCACGCGAAGAAATAGTTCTCCACAAACTATAATCAACTCCATGCTTTTGGTTCGTAATGATAAATATTGACCATTCTCCTTGAGTACCTACTCACTGTTGTAATTATTATTGTCTTTTGTCGTTTTCAAGTTACTATACTAAACGCTCCATCTGAGTGATTTTAAACCTTCCAAAACCGTGTAAAATAAAAAATTTCCCTCCACCCAAAAGTCACCTATTTCTCCGCGTGCACAGACCGCTCGTCTCTCCCTTCAACAGCTTCTCCCCGTGATATGCTACGTACGTATAATAATTCAATGTAAATGGCTCCATACTCGGTCGCGCGTGTCTGTGTGTGTGTCTGTGTACTGAAAATGCAGCAGCCCCAGAAGAACAGCGCCGACCACAACGACACGCATATACTGCCTGTTGGCTACACGGCTAACTTTTCATTCTTGCACGGTGTTGGCTCGTCTCTGGCGCGGGCTGTGCGATTGGCTGCGAGAACTAAAAGTAAATTGACGGGCGATGGCGATATCCGCTCCTTTAACGCAGCCTGTACTCCCGGCCGTGGCGATCCGTTTTCTGCTGCTATAGAAAGAAGACAGACACACATACAGTGGATGCTGGGTATATAGAAAAAAAAGAGGGATAGAGAAATTAATCGCTTTCGGGGCCGAGGGCCAGCGCCGGCGGGATAATGGGGGCAGGCGGTGACCAATTTAGATCCCGGCTAGATTCTACTCCTCTCTCGCTCTCTTTCTTTTCCGAGGGCTCGATAATCTGCTGATTGAATGGGTGTCGTTAAGCTGTTTTTTTACTCCCCCCCCCCCCTCTCTCTCTCACTCTCTTTCGTTCGGCCGAGCCTATATCCTCATTTTTTTGGCCGGCTAACTGTTGCGCCCGACGCCGCTGACGCACGCGTTCAGAAATTGATTTTTTTCTTTTCTTTTTCAGAGCGAGAGCCGAGGCTCCGGGAATTTGATAGCCGCTGCGCGGCTGCTTCGTTACCGGACACCAGAAAGTGGAGGCGGACGCGCGGAGCTGCCGAGAAAACGATTGAGCATCGTTAATCAAGAGATTCGTTGGCTTTGCCGCGCGGGGGAGCCGGTATTTATCCGCTTTAATTCCCGGCAAGGTATGGGGAATTTCATAAATCAGAAATAGCGAGCGGATGCGTAATGAGATTCCGGTGAGAAGTAATTTTAGTTATTATTTGAGATGGTTAATTAATTATGTCTTAAGATGGATAGGTGGGGGTTATTACTTATATAATTGGATGAATATTGTTTGGAAGAAATAAGGCAGAAATGTAAAAAAAAATTAAATATCTTTTCGATACTTTTTTTATCTTTTTGTTTGCTATTTTGACTTGTATTTGATAAAAATATCATTGTTCAAAATCTACTTCTTTTCAATAGACAAAAATCCGCAAGCTCAAAAAAATCTCAAATCCCACTTTATCCATTCGAAAAGAGTATTCAGCCAATAATCCAAATGAAGCCAAGGTCACCATTCAACTCACCGAGTAGCCCTGCTCGATGTCCGACGCGTCAGCGACGTACTGTGCCTGCGAGTAGTCGTAGCTCTTGGGTTCCTGGTAGCTCTGCAGCGCGCTGAGGAAGCTGGCGCTGCGCCCCGACTCGCTTCCGCCTCCGCCGCTCTGCCGACGGTCGCCGGATGTCATTTCCTTCAGCACCGCCGCCCGCGCGGCTAACTCTTCCGCTCGGCGCTGCTCCTAGAAAAAAAGAGGATGTCGGTGCTTTAGGGAGGGCTGTTCGCTGCTCGCTGCTTTGGCGGAGATTGTGGGAGGAGAGACCTTTTTTGGGGGGATGCAGGTGCCGGTTGATCGATAGGCTCGTGGTGGAAAGTAAAGTTGATGGAGATAATGTGTAATGGTGAATTTATTATTTTTTAGTTTTGAGCAGTTTTTGTGAAGACTGTGGAATTATCTTACAGATGATTAATTTTAAACTTATAATAAAGTAATCAACAAGAAAAAAATGTCAAAAAGTGACATTATGTTTGTTTCTTTTAAAAGCTCTTTTAATATTTATGTCATGCGAGGAATGTATGTATACAGTCGTTATTAAGTAAATCTATCAAATTGAAACGAAGTTTTTGACACCTATCTATTTAAGCTTAGTAAACAGAGCAAAGTGCTTGTCTGGCCTAACTCCGAACTCTACTACTTACGAGACTTAATTTACGACATTCTTAACAACGACAAACGAAATAACTTTTAAAAATATCTGGCATATACCAAGTTTTAACTTGGATTATTCTTTTATCATTGATCTTTACCAACCACGTTCACATCGTGCTCAAACAATTGTATCACTCAACGATAAGATAAAACAACATCTTCCATTAATCTGCGCCGTTATAAATTTCCATAGACAGCTAAAGATAGCCCCCTCGCCTTGCAACGGGCAACGTTACACGCGTATCCAGCACGGCGAAGGTGAAAAAAAAATAGGCAGCATTATGTTTCCTCTCCCCCCTCCGACACATACATCTTCGTAGCTCGAGCAGAACGGATGGGGAGGCTTGCTCCCAAAGATGGATAGCCGTACACGAGGATCGCTTGTTGCGAACGCGGGGGCTGTATCTTCTCATCGATTAAGCGCAGAACAAGCGAATGAAGATTCGGGGCGTCGAATTAAGCAGAGAATAAAGAGATTCCAACGATGGGGGCTTGCACTGTCCGTAAAAGTCAATACTGTGCCAAAAATTTTTGTTCTTTACTTTAGCTACACGGTAAGATTGAAGATCTGTGAAACTTATTTGGTCTATCGCAATGAAGTAGAACTCTCAAAGAACGAGTTATATCGAAATATAGCAAAGATTGTTTTGGCTTTATTTAGATCAGCCGCTACTTGGTTAGGTGCACCAAGGATGACTGACTATTTTAGGCATCAATGCGATCTAGTTGATGTAACCAATCCTATTCATAAAACTGCAGGTTAGTAATTGCCATGCCTAAATAAATGGCAAAAAATAAATAGACCTAGATCAACACAGTCTATCGAATTAACACTACCAAACTCACAATAAAATCAATCAATTATCTAGTAACTCTCATCTCCCAAAATCCCATCATTCAAAACAATCCACAAGAAAATTAAAAATAATCCATTCCAACAAACTCGCCCGAAGCAATCTAGCACGATCTAACAAATTCTGAAGCCTACATCGTCAAATGCCAAAATGCCTCGCAGCAAGTTACCAAAAAAGAAAGAAAACAAAAAATCCAGCTATTCTACTAGATTCCATGTCACGCACAAAGCAGGCGCGTCTGGCGAGCCGCAGGCGTCCACGCGCCTGCTAGATTCCTGTGTACGTGTGCGCAAGAAGCGGCAAAAGGAGAGCCCAAGCGTGCGTAAGCTTGGCTGCACGGCGATTGACGTCATAGCCGAGGCTACCTGCCGCGCGCGACTGCTTGTACACATTGACGGCGTGCCCAGTGCGCTGTGCTCCCTTGCACTGTGGATCTGCAGCCTGCAGCTGGGAAATTCGTCGCCTGCGAGCGTTATGTATAAGTATATATACATGGCTTTGGGAGAATTTACGATGTAGCGGAAAGCGCTGGGCTCTAGGGCTGCGCAGCTTGGGTATATGGGTATCGTGTTTTATTACGTTTGCCGAGAATTCAGTTTGCGAAGGAATTGGGGATTGCTTCGGGTATTGCGTTGTTTTTGCGAAATAGGGAATTTGCGAGACCGCGTTGATGAGATTGTGATTGAGTAGAGTGGAAATTTAATTAGGTAGGTCTATTTATTTTAATTCTGTTCCTGAGTGCCGAAATTATATTAATGGAAGACAATTTTGTTAGAGTCTAATTAAGGCTTAATTAATTTTCTATTTGGAGGTATTGGTATTTTAATATAGGATATTAGTGAACTTTTACTTTACGAATTTCTTGTAAGTAGTTCCGGTCTGTGATCGATAGACGATACGATAATTTTTATTTTTCTAAAAAAATATCTTGTGTTTTCCGATAATTTTACTAATTTTCTTAATGTGTTTAGGTAAGTCTCAATTTTAACATTAAAAGTTTTGTAAGCTGCTTTGAAATAATCATTCGCACCCTAAATTATTTTGAAATACCTTATTTTTAGTGTTTTCTGCTAAATAAAGCATGTATATATAATATGCGAATTTAATCTTTACATAATAAGATCGAATTTCATAACTTTATCAAATTAGTATAACAAATATTCAAATATAGAAAGGGACTACCTATTCATTGCAATTATTCCTCTCGAAGGCACTAGTTAAAAATAAATACAATAAAAGCATAAAAAAAATAATGTCACCAGGATTTTTGCAGCGTCAACAACACACCCAGCGCTCGGTCTAAAATAAAACAAGGGCACTAAACGCGCCGGCTTACATCGCTCGCAAAAACGTCAAAAGTCTAAACGGCTATGCGAGCTAGCGCTCGCAAAATTCCCTCTCGACTTGCGTGGGCGCGCGGGGCTGAATTTCGAGGACGCGCCCATTGGAATTGCAAATGTCAGCTGAGCGCTCGGTGATTTAGAGGAAAAATAAATCGGCCCGACGAGGACTTGTTTTACACCGAATGCTGGATTAGCCGACGACTTTTAAGTGAGACTCGCAAGTATGCGAGGGCTGCGCTTTACTTTGCATTTTCACGATTCTCGGAGAGCTTTTTTATGACTAATTGCGGCAAAGTCGTTTTTTTTATCAAAGGATAATTGTCTTTTTTAGACTTAATGGCAAATGACGTGATTTTTTTAACGTATTTCCATTAGTATTTGGTGTAATAAAGGCAGCAAAGATTATTTAAAATATCATTAAAGAAAGATAATATAATTAATATTACATGATTTCAAAATTTATCCACTGAATATTTTATTGTACGAAAAAATTAATCAAATAATATTGAGCTTTAGGTTCACAACATTTCATGCTACAAGTATACCTCATATTTAACAAAATTAATCCATTTTATTCAGAAAATGAAAAATATTTACAATTATCGTACATACTTATGTCGTAAAGATATTACCTTCTATAATTTATCGACAAGTTCCCCAGTTAATTACGCATTTTAAGTTCTCACTTACGGCAAAAATGATTTCTAACAACTCTTTAGCACAAACAAGTGCACTTAAATTTACCGAGTACTCTCAAAAAGCTCTCCATTGAGCGCAGAATTACAAACACTCCGGCGGTCTATAGAATAGAACAAAGGATTTTCAGTTACTTGGGCGAGAAAAAGGGGGACAGAAGACAAAAAAAAATGGCAAATAACGAGCAGGGCACCTAGAGTGAGGCAAGTTACAAAAGCGTGTACTTGAAAAATTGCATCGAGAGTGCAATTAATCAAAAAAATTCAGCAAAGCACAATGCATGATTAATAATGTTTCTAGATTAGTTCATCTTGAGTTTGATTTTCCGCACGGCGCAACATCGGTCTTGCAACGAGATTAATGTTGACAAAATTGCGCTTTCAAAGATGAATGACCTGTCCTAAGGAGTATTAAAGTTTTATCGTGCAGTATGCAAGATGTTTAATACGTTGTAATTCATCATAAGCGTCACTTTCCGCCAACCTTTAATATCAAACAAGCATTTAAAAGTTTCCAGGATTCCCATACTTTGACCGTTAAAAATTGTTATAAACTATTCTTACTCTACTTACTGGTTTCAAACTATAAAAAGTATGAAACCACAAAACATTAATTTTAAGTTAACCCAAATCGTACTTTAACCTAACAGCGACAAAGAAAAAAACCGTATCAACCATATCATCCACCCTCAGCTCTCCTCCAGCAGCCTCACAAAAAGTAGGAAAATCCACCTACCTGCAGCTCCCTCGCGCGCTCGCTGAGTATGAGCTCTTTGAGATGCTGGAAGCTACCTGACTGGGGCATGTTCTGGTTGGGCGGCGGGCCACCCCCGCCGACGCGGAAGCTGGTCAGTCTGCGTCTCTGGGAGGGCGGATGCCGATTGACGGTGCCGTAGAGCCGCGCCACCTCCTCGAAAGCTCGCGCCCGGTCGGGCATGCCGTTGCGAAGCCGGCTGCCGGCCGGCGCCTTGTGAACCACCTTACCGTAGATCGGCGCGCCGCCGGCACCCCGGCTACGAGCTGGACCCGTGTATTCGTCTGTAACGTGAGAGGGGAGAGCTTTGTTAGTGGGGTGTGGTGACTGTGATCGTGGAAAATTTTTTTTAAAATTATATTTTTTTTATATAATTAATTTTTCAATTTTTTTATAAATTTTTTTTTATAATTTTAATGATAAAGATTTTGCTAAATAAAGCTTGGAGTTTATTAGATAAGAGATAAGACCATAAGATAAAGAGTAATAAAAATAATCATAAGCACACATGTTCAATACGTAGAATAATAAGAGCATTGAAATACACCGGCCAGTTTATTAATTTAGAAATATAGTTAATAAACTTTTTATTATGTAATATATTATGAAGTAAAAATTTAATGTTTAAAATCAAAGCACGTAAGTAGAAGTAAAAACTGATATCGCATAAATGTATATTGTTAAAAGGAACGAAAGGTAAAAATTTCAAACATATAACTAGTAGAAAAGGCAAATATATGGTCAGACACGATAATTATATGAAATAAACACTTCATTTCAGAATTTATAGATAATTTTAAAAAACTTTTAAAATCCTTTAAAGTGCAGCGCTAAACTATGCAGCAGACTTTTTCAAATAACTTGAAAACTTGTAAGTGCCTTAAGTTCAAAAAGTGTTGGAATAATGGTACATACATTTTTCTCAACGACATATTAATAGACTCTAAAGAAGTTTAAGTTCACTTGCCAACTCTCCAAAGCGAACTTGAGAAAAAGCTCTCTCGGCCTTAACTCTAAGCCGTACCTCGATAGCCAGTTGACGGCGAGCGACTCGGGTAGGCCTCCCAGACGTTGTAGGAGAACGGATCCCTGTAAACGGGCAGCTCGTTCGTGCTCTCGGCTGCCCGGCTCTGGCGCTTGCTGTAGCGCCACATGGCGCGCAGCTCCTCGCAGGTCGGCTCGGCGAGGGTCGCGGCTCGCTTGCCGCTGTAGCTAGGATCCTGGGCTGCCTGCTCCTGCCGCTGCTGGAGCGCGGCCCTCTGGCCGGGGAAGGGACCGACGTACTGGGAGCCGGCCAGCAGGAGCGTCGACGTCTGCGCCAGGACCAGGCTCGCCCATATCTCCGCTATGCGCATCCTCTGTGGGATTGGAGCTTTGAGAATCTGGAGACTGGCTTTCATGTGTTTTTCTTTTTTTGGGATTGCTTTTTCAGCGGCATTTTTTACAGCTTACTTATATTTATTAAGTCTTGTATAAGTTAACACTCTTATTTCAGGCTTTGCTTCATTTGTTTTTATATTATTTATTTTTTACAGTAATTTATTAAATAATATAGTTGTATAATTTTTAAAAACAACTTTATTTTTACATAAAATTAAATTAAAAATTAATAGGTGTTTATAACGTGGTTTTTGCACAAGTCAAAGCGATAGTTAATAGGAATATGGATTGCTTTGGGTTATTGTAATTTTGGTAAAGTTTAAATGTGAGTTCAATGTATCAGTCTTCCCACGTGTAAAAATATTCCAGTTTTATTTTTAATAAATTATTTTTAGACTGATCTGATGGAAAATAAAAACATATTTTGAAAAAAATTCTGCGTTGCAATATGCAATACTGCATTTCAATAAAAAGTACTCCATGCGTTAAAACAAAGTTCGAAACTTTATTCGTTACATTTTCAATAAAAATAACGATCTTTCCCCTATAAATATCAAACAACTCTATCATTTAACAATGAAATGTGCATTGCGATGGCCAATAAAATAAAATAAACAAATAAAATGGACAGTCCTTATTTACCTTTCAACCGAAAGCTCAACGATGCAAATAAAAAGAAAATTAAAAAAGCGTAACCCAGAAATTGAAAGCTCTCCGCGATTCTCCATAAACCATCATCGCTAATAAAAGCTCATACAGCTTTGCTTAATCGGGCGGTAACGATTCGGTGTGCTCTAAGTTGTTTGTTTTCTTGGTAAAGATTAATTTGCAAATACAACTACAAGAGGATTAGAGCTGGCATGCATGTTTGCTGCTGCTTTCTATCTTGCTCTGGATTAACCTCGCGTTGGAATTGCTCAGCGTCGGGAAAGTTTCAGAGCCACACGTGAATATTTCGAGCGATTTTAGCTCGTAAGGGACTGTTATAGCAGCGCAGACGGATCTTAGGTTATAAATGTGAGTTATTTGTGATCCGTTATGTAGGTTCGGATTTAGGAACCGCCTGGAATTTTTGGAGCTTAGAGACATTTTTTGTTGATTTTTACGTGTCGATGGAAATATAGAATTTCGGATTCACGGTTTACAAAAGGTTGAAGTATCGACAGTAAAAGGAAGTAAAAATGAATAAAAAGTAGAGACTGGTTTGGACGTATCAGTTTGGAGATAACTTTAAATTATTAATTATTAGTTGACGTATTATATTTTAAGTTGCTTGGCTGTAATATAAATTATTAATGAACCATAAAGTAAAGTAAAATATTTTAATGAAGTATTTTAGTTCAATTAATAAAAATGAAATTATAAAATATATAGTTAATAAAAGACTCTGCTTGAAATTCTCAAAGTTGTAACCGATCATTACTTCACCTTTACTGTTATTGCCAAACGACCATAATAGCAAAGGCGGTTTCGTTTAAATTTAGCACAATCAATAATAAAACCAATGAATTATCATCCTAAGAAAAGCAATCTGAACGATAACATCCATTTAACTTTCCAAAAATAAAGATATTTACATACACGTCAACTGAAATAAGAACGCCTACTGCCTCGGTCGACCGT
>JAPYZA010002391.1:0-17484 GCA_030522685.1 Eupelmus azureus | reverse complement strand
AAATAGGTAATAAATACCGGGGGAGAAGATAAATCCTCTGCTAATCTAGTTTCCAAGCTATTAGTATAACTGGTACGTTTTACTAGCTTCTTCTAAGAAAAAAGGGTATATCTTAAAGTTATGTGCGTGATCGTAATCAATTAATCAAGAAATGAATTAAATTTCATCTTCTTTCTTCCAATCGTCAGAGATTTATACAAAAAACAAAAAAATATCACACTATTACATTAGGTCAAAGACCCTCATGCAAATTTATGTATTGTTTGTCGTATTCTCTATTGTATCTCCGACGATGATGCATTCAAAATAATTTTTTGTAGAAATCCGAACAAACAATTGAATAGTGATTCATGTAAAAACTCACGATATAAACACGAATACAAGCAAGAACGAAAACCTTTTCAAACTGCTTTATTATTTCATCATAGCGCAAAACGAAGCATAAAGACGTCACAACACAAACATTCATAGTAAAAGTATTTATTCTATTTATTCTTATTACTCAGCGTTATCCCGCTCACGTTTTTTGTCATCCTTTTTTTCCGCCTCTTTTACTCATTCTTTGATACGTCTTTCTCTTACTAGACGCTGCTGCACGCTGCGAGCGATTCACATTATTACGATTGGATAACTCGCGAAAGATAGCGCAGAGCCAATGGCGGTTTACGCTGCGATGCGGCCTTTATTTTCCGGCGCGCTGTAAAAAGGTCGTCTTTCGCGAATCTGAAATTTCGATCACGATATACGGAAAGAAAAATAGCGTGAAATAACTTTTCTTGCCGCCGGATGCGAAATAACACAGAGAAGCGTGCGTGGGGCCCCAAGAGCGCTACCTAGCGAGCATCAGCGAACCGGAATTGTTTACTCAAGGAGGCGCGCAATTTATTTATTTTTCGCTATTTCACGGTTCTTTGTCGGCGAGATATTTGGAAAAATAAAGGGCACAACACAGGGACGAAGAAAGGGATTTTAATTATTTCGTTCTGATTATGTTATAGGCAAGATTGGCATACTGTTATAAAGATTTTATTAGATTAGGGAAATACGTTGTTTTTAAAATAGTTACTTTTAAAATAACACTTGAAGTCAATATTTATAAAGTTGTTTATATACTTTTATCCCATAAAGTCAACTTTCTAAATTTACAGATAACTAACGAATTATAAGCTAATATTTGTTTTGAAACAAGTAAAAATCATATTTTCAAAGAAACAAAGACATTACTATACATTGTAAAAAAAATTATACGTAAAATAATTGTTTGTGTTAATTTATATTTCTCAAATACTAAATTTGTAAAATTTAAATTAAAGTTGATATTTCTGACATTAAGATAAAATCAGATTGTGTTGCAAATGACAACATGGTTAGCATACAAAATTAATTTGATATACGACATTCTACCTCAAATTAGTGGTACAGTAGTTTTTAAATGTAAGTATCATTACTGAAGGATCATTAAATATTTATATAAATTCTTTAAAATTATTTATTTTACATTTACACGTATATGTTTTACTTATTTATGTAATTAGCATCATCAAAGAAATATTCATTTGAAAATATTTCGTAATTATTACCTTTTATTAAATAATTTTCAGAAAAAACTGTAGAAGGATTAGTATATTTTATGTAATGATTATAAATTTAAGAATTTCCTTCATATTTATGAAAATTTTAAAACAGCTTAATATACCTGAAGAAAGTAAGTCGACTAAGTAACTGTAGAGGATTATTTTACAGCAATTGCCTATAAATAATAATGTATGGAGCAAAGTGTGACTTGCATTGTTTTAGCGTCCTAGGAGAGTTTCGAAGTATCTTAAAGTAGACTTAACTGAAATGCTGTTATGAAAATAGCGATCATGACACTGCACTTGCTTCGTCTCGTTAAACTCGCTAAACTTATTGCGTTCCATTCTACTAAGAAGATAATAATATATAGTATTTTTATTCGACTTTCTTAAAATTTTCTGGTAAAAGTAATAAACATAATAAAAGTAATCTTCTTTGTGATTTTTTCTCGTGTAAATTTTTTATGAAATCTTAAACCAGCTTTATAAGCAAAATATATTTTTTCTTCATACTACTTAGTTTAACATTTATTTTTAACTTCTTTTTCTATGAAATTCTGAAATGCGTTGACTACAGTAGCCAAAAAAATGTATGAGTAATAATTTGTCTTTATTTACTGAATGATTTTGCTTTCTTTTTGTTCTTGTCAATGACGTATGGCATATGACTTTGCGTTTCTAAAATCTTCTTGCACATAATAATGTATTATCAACCGTAGTTTATTCATAAATTTTTATTTGTTGGTACTAAAAGAATAAGTTCAATTTGATGTAGAAGTTTTTTAATGCCATATTAAGTATTTAAATTAGAACAGTTGAAAATTTCACAAGATAACCTTCCACTAAGTTTCTTAGGTTTTTCCACAATATTGTATTAGAATTAGTGCTTCAATTTAATGCAAAAGATGCAAAGCTTTCCGTCGGAAACAGTATGGAATCGGCGAAATCGCACCAGAAAACTTACGGCCAATTTGGAAATGGTTGTCGTAATTGAAAAAAGAGGGTGGACACCTGTTCGATAGCAGTGCAGGATAAATAGATAAGGTGAGAAAATTAATAGAATCGTATTGTCGAACGTTGATAATTAAATAAAGACGATCTTCTTTTCTGGGACACATTTTCGGATATTTAATTATTATAACATTAGCTGTTAGAAATATCTATGGCAATTTTGCAAATGTCTTTTCTTTTAAATATATAATAAATAACTTTATTTGAATGATATTTTGTGATAGTAGAGCATCCAATAATTATAAACGTCTCAGATTGTTGAAATGCTAAATATTAATTTCGAAATTAAATTTAAAGCAATTTAAATTTAATAGAACCACATATGTAAATGTGCAGTTGCAAATTAACAGCTTATCAAAAAATCAATAAAAGACGATTACTGAAAAATATTTGTTTTTCGGAATGCTGAAAAATGAGAAAATTCCTCACAAAATTTCATAATTACCAGCTTTATTTTAAATTGTAGCAAATTCAGCTATTACAAAAAATTTCTAATCCATCGAAAGGCAACCACAACGATCGTATTTCCGTACCTCTTGAGGAAAAACATTTATTTATGTAATTCAGTGTCGCTTATCTCCTCTATGATTTTCGTTACTGAACAATGAATATTTTTCTTTTTACAGAAGTAAAAGAGGTATTCTTAAATACTTTTCAGTTGCAAAAATTATGGATTTTAAAATATAATCCGAAATACATTAATACAATAGCAGATTAATAAAATCTAATTAATGTAATTCGTTGCCTGTGATTGGTAAAGTGTAACTGTAAATACGAGTCCTTGAGATTCGAACTTTATCAGTTTATTCTAGTATTCTAGAAGAAATTATAATTAAATACAACTCCGACAATGCTTTTACTATTTGTAATAACGTAATCTATTACAAAAGTGTAGGTCTTTATCAAATATTTTTCAGTATAAATATGCTGGTTCAAACAAAAGAGAAAATTTTAATATCTTACGGTGTGGCAAACGAGCAATTGAAATAATCTAGAATATTGCGTCAAAAAATTCAAATATTCTAAAACGTTTAGATAATTTTATGTATCTTTCTATGTCAATATTCTAATAAATTTATATTGAGGTAATATTAAGAGAACTTTATCAATTTAAATACTCAAAAATAATGATAACGAATCATTTGTCATGGCTGATAACGTCATGTAATTATTAAATCAGCGATTTTCACAACTCTTTTTTTTTAACTGCACGATTAAAACTACTTTGTAAGTGAAAGATTTTTCGCCTTGTACGTGGATCCTTGAAATTTTTTAATCTCTTTCTGTAAAGACGTACGCGCATTAAGTTTAAACAAGTGTTTTATTTTTAATTATTCCAAAACTCTTCAAGGATTATGCATAAAAAAGATTGACTCTTTAAAGTAAAACTTTTATAAATAAAATAAAGATTTACTCAGGTACTGAGTAAAATAGATTTTACTTGTATGTAATAGTAATAGTGTTCACTTGTAGGTACTGAGTAAAATAGATTTCACTTGTATGTATTTCTCTTATAATTATAGTAAAAAGTTTTCTAGGCACGATCGATAAAAGAATGGCTGACTATTTATGTAATGATTTATAATTACAAGCCAATATACATTTTTGCATAAGTTCCACAAACCGAGCAACTTTATTCATGGAATAATCACAATCCTTATATATACATCGCCTTAAATGTTAATAGACTCAGAGCCAGCATAATAACACAACGCACAAAAAGTATCTAGAACCTTTCCAAAACACTCATACGCCCATGTCACGAGTGCATTAAAGCCTTTTAGCACAAACCTTCGTGAGCGCAATCCTTCATCGAAAATTATCAGGAGGTATAATTAGCGCGAGCTCGCCCGACATATCCGCAGTCGTTCGCTAATTCTCTTTTTCCCCATCCAGCTCTCCGGATTCCGTCACGAGTTTTCGAGAAACGAAAGAGCTCGGGAACCTTTTTTACATTTCACCCCTCCTACCCCCCCCCCCCCTCCCGCACAGCGGCTCATGAATATTTAGCGTCCGTTTCCTGCGTCGAGTAACTGTCGCGCTCTTTGCTAGCGTATTACTTCTTTTCCAGATACGGAGCTAGGGCAACGCGCGCGCTGGGAAGGGGATATACATTTCTTTTTGCGGAGCGAGCGGATCGTTTTCAAGGATATTAAGCTCGCGTAAAATATGTACGCAAGCACGAGCTTTCCTTTTTTTGCAGCCGAGCGGCGCGGCCTTTGAAATCTTTGTGATGCGTAATTAGAGCGCGGATTTCACGTAAGTCAGTGGGAGCGCCCCAGTGACGGAATGCCGCCGAGCTGTCGGGTTGCGCTATGTTATAATGGGAAATTTTATACTGCCGGCTTCTTTGTGCGGCATCGATTATGCTTTAAAATGTAAAGCCAAGTTAGAGGTAATATTTTAATAGAGGTATTTGAATGTGAGGATGTAGAGTTGTTTTTCTTTTTAAATCGAAGTTTCTTCATTTTGGGAGTGATCTGTAGTTTTATTAGGGATTTAATAATTAGAAAAATAATAAAAGTTTTTCTTACTTTTTTGTATTTTAAGAGGCCTTTATACAATACGAGTAGTCGGGTAAAAGTATACGAAGAAAATGAGAACAAACTACAATAATTAAAAATATAATTAAATAAAACAATTTTTATTTGTAGCTATTCAAATAAAACAAATTTTTCAAATCAATTTTTTTATGTATATTAGGACTTTAAAAATGTCATCAAAGTAAAATTTAAAATACAGTTATTTGTATTCGAAGTAGGATTTACTCTTATTTAGGTTTTTTGTTAACTAAATGTGAATATTTCAACAATTTTTTTTGTAATTAATATCGCTTCCGCGATATCAACATATAGTAAAATAATTATTTCTATTTTTTGTAAGTCATAAAATGACTTGATTTTAATTATTTAATGAAGCAAAAACATCAGGTTAATTCTTCCGTTTATTGCATACGTAACTTTTATTTTCTCGTTCACTACATATTTTTAGTTGACTATAACACATTGAGGTCTCTTAATAGCATCTGCAAAATATTTTAAATTTTCCATAACATTATAGATTGTCTAGTTTTATTCTTTAAACTGAATTTACCGTCGAAAAAGTACTACAAATAACTGAGCAGAATTATGAGAGACTTTTAATTATAAAAAAGTTTCAAAATTACTTAATCGAGATAATAACAGGAAGCTCTTTATTTGTACTTTATGTTTAAAAATTAAAATTTCAATAAATGTCAATGAGATCTATGATATCAGCATTTATGTAATGTAAGTATAATTATATAATTCTTATTAGCTTATTTTGTACACTGAGAAAAATATTTACTGCTTAATTGAAATGCTTAATTGAATCAATTAAACCTTCTTTGATTCAACAATTTTTTAGTTCAATCAATTAAATTTTTATTGTGAGGACAAAACTTTATATATGTACTGTATATATGACATATGAACATAGTAAATGAATATGAATCTTAAAATTGTAAGTAAGCAGGAAGTTCAACTCATAACGATCATTGAAAACAATAAAATCAGAACAAACTTGTTATTGATACAATAAAAATACTTTACTACCAGTTAAATCATTTTCTTATATATCTATTTTCACCAAACCATTGTCCGACCATAGTTTGCACATCATATAAAAACCTAATGAATCAAATTATCCTCTGCTTACGCAAATCATAATAAATTCTCACAAACCGAGACAGAAATAAAAAAAAGACGGGGAATCCCCTACGCTTTCATAGAAATCACAAGTCCACGAGCTCCGCTGAAACAATAACAAAAGGCAGCCGCGGCGGCGCTACACAGACTTCTGATTATATATTCCTAATCAGCGATCGCGAGAGCTCGGAGCGTCGGGCTACGGCGGCGGCGGCGTCGGCTCACCTCGAGGCTCGTAAATCATAGTTAATTCACGCGGGAGCCGCTGTGGCACTGCGTCGGTATATATATTCAGCAGTAGCAGAGAGCAGAGAATCCGAAGCGAGGAAGCGAGGATATATATACGCACACTCGCGTCCTTTAACAAGACGATATCAACGGAGTCGTGGAGGCGATTAAACATCTGCGGAGGGGCAAACACGGGCGCTAGGGAGTTTTCGAGATGTTTCATTTTAATCTCAGTTTCTTGCAAAGTTGTTCTTCCGCTCTTTCCGCCCCCTCCCCCTCTTCCTCACCTTTAAAATTTCTCTCGCATTTTGCGTCTATCCTACTCTCTACCTTCCTCTTCTCTCTCTCTCTCTTTACTCGTTAAGAAGCTACACGGTGCCGGGACTTGTAACAAGACATTGTTGCGAAACTGCGCGCACACGTCCACGTGTTCTTTCTCTCCCAGGTCGCTTCGCCCCTGGCTTTATTTATCTAATATTTCTTCTCTCTTTCTCTAAGGCGAGGCGCGCATTGTGCCGTTAGAGGAGCCTCATGTTTGACGAGAGAGGGAGAGAGAATTTCAGTCGTAAGGACATGCACGGGCGCACGGTTATAAGCGCCTGGGGCTTCATTTCCCGGCACGATTTATTGCCCCGGTAATTAGAAAGCTCGAGTAGACACGCGCTCTCGAGTGTGTTTTCGCTTTTGTGAAAAAAAAAATAATAATCGTTTCATTTCGTTTTTGTATTTTTAGCTGCGAGTATATTTGGAATGCTGAGATCATAGTTTCGAACTATTATAAATATACGGTAAACAAGAGCGCCTATACGCGAAGAGACTTATTTTATCATGCGACATTAAAATTCTATTAATAGCACGTGCGTTAGTGTGATATCGAGTCTTGCTTCATAGTCGGCTTTATTGTTTGAAATTTTCCATATTTACCTTTCTTTTCAAATACCGATTCCAGCCGAGCGCGAATATTTTTCGTGAAACTAGCGCGCTTCTGAGAAACGAATCGGCATAATTAATAAACTATATTTATGCAAAAATAAATTATTTTCACTTACGCGCTTCAACGCGCACGAGGAAAAGGCTTTTCTCAAATTCCCAGCGAAAGGAGGGTCAGATTAGGCTCAGACTGGCGTAAGCCAGCGCATACAAGAGAGCACCTGTCGACGTCGAGGTCATAGAGCTATATGAGTATACGAGGGGCGCTGGGATGCCTACATAGCGGTATACACATACACTTAGCTACAGTCTCACATACACGTCGGATAACAAGCTCGTACCTGCTGGGACGATAGCAACTTCGAAGAAAGAGCGAGCGGAAACGGGGGCTTACATTCCTTTGAAAACAAAAGGTTTTGGACGGAAGATCGCGAAAATAACAAGTGACCCGGGAAATAAGGGTAACGAGGCAGTGTCGAACTAACGCGGGGACCGATAAGACTGTATACTTTTTTTCTTTGATAACGTCTTTGGGTGATACCAAATACTTTTGAGTGTAGGTAGGATGTCTCTTTACGAGGCGATCTTTGCAGGTTATGGAATTCGTTGTGAGATATTGTAAATTTTTTAACACCTACGAAATTGTCAAAAGGAAGATCAGAGAACTCGATATTTTCCAAAGCCCGCATTAATTAGAAACTTCCCGCCGCGTCATTAAAGTGCACGTCACTTTATTATCCCCAACAAATTATAAAAAACGATCGAGCGTTAATTATAAAAAACGATCAAATCTGCAATATTCGTACGATCGCTAATCTGCATTGTCCCGAAAATGCAGCGGTCCACTCGGCGCTCTCATAAATTGCATCGAACCTGTCACGCCGCGCTGTTTATCAAAGTTAGCGAGACCCGCGACCCAGTTTGTGTCAACGTGCGCGAGCACGAATTAAAACTTGCCTCGCGAATTCACGACGAGTCCAAGGCAAGACAAAAGATCTTTTGCAAACATCGAAACGAATTAGACGGAGTGTGGGGGGGGGGGTGGAGGGGACGATATGGAAGTCGAAATTAAATTGCTATAAGGGATTAGCATACTTTTGCGCTTCCTGGGGAAACTCGAGTCGTGAACAATGGGTAGGAGGCCGTCGCTATTAAGCAAGTCCATTCAAAGTTCGCGTACTCTGGTGTCTATCCGCGAGACACCGGAGCGGAGACGACTGCATGAGCGCGCTCGTAAAGACTTCATTAGGGAGAGCGCCAGCGTGTTTGCTCGATGTATGTGTTAACAGTTTCTTGCGATGTGTCTGGCTGGTGTGAGAATACTTTTATGGATATTTTGGGTAGTTTTTGGAGGGTTTTGTTGGTTTGATTGATGAAGAGTGAAGGAACTGAGAGACGTGTTGTTTTTTTGAGGTATTGCATAAGACAAGTGAACAATATTTAGTTTAATAAGTACAGTGTGTACTATAGATATTAAGTTAAGAAAATTATTAATTATGGTTGATCTTACATTGCCAAATACAATTTATTTTATTGAGATCAAAAATCTAAATGTGTAAATAATAACGTTAATATGTTTGTATAGCATTAATTTCAAAATTGTACACTGTAAACTAATAAAAAGAAAATTTGTACAGATTTAACATAATCTGTTTAGTAGCTGATAGTGTTAATTCTTAATTCTACTTATATAACTTCGAACATTTTTTTAAAAAATACAATCGAAATAAATTTATAGCAAAATTTAACGTGTATTATTTATAAATTTAAAAATATTTACATAAATGATATTTATAATCTTCAGAGAAGTTCGAAGTGCGAACTTTTAAATTATTAATGAGTTGTTATTGGCTGTAAAACCTGCTTAAGATGACTTATACATTTTCAGTATTATTAACAATGTGCAATAAACGGTGGGAACGTTTTTGAATTAAATTCTCAGCACTATCAAGTAATTTGTATTAGTATTAGCATTTTCCTCTACCAGCATCTTTGTAACAATTCATATTACGCAATCTTTCCTACAATTTCTACGCAAATGGGAAAATTTGAATTTCCAAAAATTCTCGAAAATTCGATACTAAAAGCATGTATCCTTGTATTTAATACTACGAGATTGTTCCGGCAGTGTATTTTGGCTCTACCATTTTTTATTCCGCTCTAGTGATCCTCCAAAGGAGAATCCGATTCCTATTCATCGGCGTCATTAATTAACGAATCGGCGACGTTGTGGTTATTATTCCCCGATCGTTATATCCGACCATTTCCGGACTGTTTTCCATTCAAAATCACGCTTTCTCTATTCCCAGGGGATTCGGATGTAGAGATGCAGAATATAAGTACCCTCGTAGTTCCGTTCGCCAAAGATCGTGCTTCACCTTTATCTTTGCTTCTACTCGGAAGCCGGATGCTACTCATCAGCTTGTACTATTAATCTTCGGGACTTTGTATTTCCTTGATCGAAATTATAAACGCAGTATTCTCATGCTTAGCTTATTATCCAGATTTTGTGTCAGAATGTGAGTGTATGTATGTATGTGTGTGTGCATATGTCTAGGTGCGAGACGTGCTTGAAAATTAAGTTGAATTTAAAAAATTTTTTATATAATTATATAATTTAAAATAGCACTTTTAGTTTGTTCTGTTATTGAATTTATTTAAACAAAATTATTATAGCAATGAAAATTGTTTCTTTGGCTATGATGAGAAAAAATATTTCAAATTGATTACAGCTATTGATTTGCAGGAAAGTGATAAGGATTACTTTTCTGTTATATTTTTTTAAAATTCATGCCAATTAATCGCCTGTTATTGAAAAAATATAGAGTAGTCCTAAAGAATTTCCATAAAAATTATAAGAAACAAAGCCTTCGCGAAGTGCAATAGTGGGGTTAATTTCTTTCATTCAGAAATAAAACAAGTTCTATTGGTAAACAAAGGAAAAACTTAATTTAAAACTTATACATATGTAGCTTCTCGAGTTAACTATTTACGTCCATTTTTCATATTTTCAAAAAATTGATTATTTAATGTTTAAAGGTACAGTTGGGATTAAAGAAATTAAATTGCACATATAGGTCAATAAAAGCAATTAAAATTATTTAGATTACAGTAGATGTGTCAAGGTCGAGAAGTGGTTGTCCAAAAATCAATGTATATCCTTATATTAAAGCCGTTAGGATATCTTTATTAAATAATAACTTTTTAATAACTTTATAATTAAAGAAAAGAAATAATAACTCCACAAATTAAAAGAAACGAACTTACTCAGTTACATCGAGAAGCATCAGATATTCATTATGCAATATTGCACGGATATATCTCTAGATAATTGTAAGAACATTTGTACAAATTATTAATTCCTAGCAACATTATCCATGAGATCAAAAAAATTCTCCGATGGAAACAAAATTAAACCGGAAATATGACTACCGATCATTGAAAGAACTATACGCGTATAGATGCCACAGTTACTCCTTGTACTTCCTTTATTTTACATCACCGCTGGGAAAAGCGCCGCTATTTGCGCGCCAGCGATCATGCACATGCGTCTAGTGTAGTTCTATCGAACTGAATATCGGCTAATATATCCGGATGGGAGACTTGAGAAAAAAAGAAACGGAAGAGAAAAAGAGGGAGACACAGAGAGAGCTCCCAGTAGGGCCATATTTATATTTCATCACTTTTCCATTCAGCTTTCACGACGATCTACATTCCCTTCTGCCTGCTCTCTGCTCGTGCGTAGTAAAAGGAACTCCGCAGCGGTTTTCTTAGCCGCGCCGCGGTTTTACGCCCGAGGGTGCGTATAATTACGGAGAAGGAGGAGGAAGAAAAGAAGGAATCGACGCAGACTTCAAGATGGTCCTTCCTATTCGGCGCTGGTGCTTGCTCAGTTTGCCTCGACAATGGATTTATTCAGTATGCTAATAGACGCGTGAGACAGCTTTTTATGGGGAAAGAAAAATAGAAGGTCTACGTGAGTTATCGGTGATACAGGATAGTGCGGTACAAGTGAACGATTGTGTTAAGGGAGGGGCTGTTACGAGCTGAGAACTAGTGGATAGTCGGTGGATAGTTGATAGATGGTTAAAATTAAGAACATTTGTAGAGTTGCGTCATAGTTTGTTCGTAAAATAATAGGTTCGTTGTATTTTTAAATTTTATAATTTTAAAAATTTTCTTATAATGTTATTGGAACCTCAGAAAAGTAATGGAAGTGGTTAAATTAATAAATGGTATATACATATATTATACATTTATCTTGCTTTTAGATACCAAGTTTGTGTATTATGAAAAGTTTGATCTATAGCAATTTTCTTGTATATATATTATATATTTTTTCAAAAAATATGTTCTTTGTGAAATTTAATATTATATGCTTACATAAATGAAAAAATTTTAATACCTCATGCACGATCTCTGCAAATAGTCTTTACAAAAAAATTTAATTTTCCTTTACTTATGTCTTTGTACATATTCAGACATTTTATATTTATTTGTAATTCATAACTTGTCACGATTATAAAATAGAAAATTATGATATATCTCATTAACTTTCCCAGGTGTTTTTGAAATTTACTTTGTCTCTGACTACAGAGCATGACTAATGTTTTCAAAAACTATTCAGGGACATTCGTCATTAAACTCTTTTTCTTACTACTTAGCGTCTGAGAAAAACCGTGCAATTATTTGAATCAGTGTTGTGTGCTAAGTGGGTCGTTATACTTTGCTGATAGCCATTTACTACTGCTACTCTGTAAGTTTACATTCATGTTATTTGTGTACTATCATAATTATACTTAATGATTATCTAACTGCTTGACAAATATTAGGATTAACTATAGTTAAAGAATATTATTTTCAATAAAGCACTTGTGTCTGTATTTTATTATTACATAATTTCATTTTTATGCTAATTTTATTAATCTATATAATACTTTTTTTCTATTAAATTAGCTATTATAGTTGATGTATTGAATCGTATAATTAAAAATTGATATCATTAAGTCTATGTAAACTCTGATGTTTCTTACAATAAGAATCTTATAGATATTGATATTATCAAATATTTTATAAGAACTTTATGACATACGAAGATGATAAAATTTATCATAATGATGTAAGTAAAATAAATTTGGCATCTTACAATAACGTAAAAATAAATGTTTTCTGTCGCGAAAAGAAGCATAATTATCTCGTAAAATACAACTTCCAGAAATATTCCAGTTTCTTAGTTTATTGACAAGTATGGGAAAACTCCTTTTACGTATATTGTATAATGTGGAAAAACCTGTTAGTCACCATTAGCACTCTAAATTGCATTATTTTACAGTATCAACGACAAATTACTGACAAAGAGTATAGATATTGTATTTTTTTACTCCCAATATCAATAAGACTTAATCTACATAAAAAGTAAAAGTATCTGTTTCTTATCCGTTTCTTAAATGGGCCTTGCCAGTTGAACTGCCGAATATTTTACTATTTTTTCACTCTTTTTAACCATTTAGACATTTACTAAGTAGACCTGTGCAAATCACGCTTGAGTAGGTTCTAACTTTTCTGCATGTACCCGAGCTGGCTCGAGTAGAGCCAAAAGACAAGATAATACTAGAATCTAAGGTGAGCTCACCCGCTCGATCTGCTGTATAAAGTTTTAAGATTATTAATAGGCCATTAACATTTAATGATTAACAATTTTAATTCGAACATTTTATTAATTTTATTTATAATTTTTAATTTGGATAGATGTTCACTAAATAATATGGTTCTTTCGACCATTAACATTTTATCTTTTTTTGGAAGTATACGTTTCACGTATTAGTTATTCGATTCACAAAAAAAATAATAAATACAGATATATTTATTTTTCATAGAGATCAAAATCTGAAAATTTGGTTAAAATTGGCAATTCAAAAGTATATTTATTTTAAGATATCATTCTAGTTTATTTTGAAAATGTATCGATTTTCAGTGACCTGTAATAGCTTATTTTCGTATGTTTTTGATCATGATAAATAAATAGAATTTTAAAAACAAAATAAATCTCTTTTGTTCTGTATAAATTTTCTCTACGAGTAAAATTTTAATCTGCTAAGATTTCATTACTAGTGGCATTAAAGCCACAATATCTCTTCGAAATTTCATTACCAATCGATTCATTAAATCCCGGCCTTTCGCAAAAATCCATCGCATGTCATTAAATAGCAGAGCGAGCGCGGGTGAACGTAATTCAATTAAAACGACCTCACCACCAGCAGTGGCGGCATTAGTAATTGGCCGATGTTTTGGTACGTAGCGCGCGTACGAGACGCTCGTTAAGCGTCGCCGTGGGTAACCGCCCCCGCCACCGACCCTATATACGCATGTGACTCACGTATATGCCCGTGCCCTAAGACCGGAAATCAATCGGCGGATTCGCGAGCCCCGGAAATCGAAGTATCTCTCCGGTGAGCTGTTCTCGAAGGAGTAAGAGGCTTTTTTGGCAGATTTTTTTTTAACGCGTGTGCACAGTTTTCATTTGCCGGCTCCGTTCCAGCACACATGGTCCCATGTGCCTTCATCCGTGCGAGACTTGGAAATGAATACTCGATTGTTTGCTGTCTTTTTTGGAGTGCGCACAGATAGTTCGGCTATTTTATTGTGTTTTTTTTAAATGTTTCTAAAAGGAAATACGTTGGAGATCTATAATATTTTGGGTTGAGTATTTGATATTGTAAAAGGGCATAATCTATGAAACGGAATAACGAATTTGCTGCTGACGACTCCATCAAAGAGTTTAAAAAAAGAAGAGCCAGGGTACAAGCAAAATCGCACTCAACATAGAGCGTTTGTGTATCCAACTGCATCTTTGCTACTACTACAACAATTAAAATTAATAACTGTTTAATTATATTTAAAATTTTGACTTATGCAATTGTCGAAATTCACATTTGCCAACAATCTCGTTTTATTTATTTTTATGAAACATATATTTATGTTACATTTTAAACACTCAATTTAAGAAAGCAGTGTACGTAATCACGTTTATCAGGTACTTTAAGCAGGGGTGTCTATTACATGGGCGTAAAATGTTTGCTTAACACACTATTTAGTTAAGGTACTATTTCATGAATTTCAATTTTTTGTTGATTATTTTATTTATTTTATTATTATATTTATTTATGATTATATTAAAATTTTTCAGTTTTCATGATCTTTAAAATTTATATGTAAGATAAATAAATGATTATAAATAATTTCAAAAATTCATTTTCTTTTATACAAAAAATATAACCTTGAAACATTATACTCTTTAATACGTATCTCTTCTCACAGTTAAAACTGTTTACAGAATAATTAGTGAATATCGATGTCTGATAAAAACAAGAAAAAGTATTAAAGAATCTAAAATACACATTAAAATATATTAATTATATCATTTATATTTTAAAATTTAAGTTTAATGTTCTACACCTGAAGAGTTTTAATGTTATTATTAGAAAAATTTTTAGAATATTAAATGAGTTACTTTAAAATTTATTTTATAAACTAAAAAAAAAGAGATTTATTTAGATTTAATTTGTTAAATTATTTAGTTCTATAATTTAATTACACCAAATAAAATTCTTTAAAGTAGCTGAAGCTGTAAAACATGAAAAATTGTAATTACTGCATTTTAAAACATTAAAAATTTTATTTTTGCAAAACTAAATATTTCAGGATTATACGTGACTAAAAATTAAACAATTTCAATTTATTATTAATGATAGATTCGCCATTTACAGTAGTTTCTATTACAATCACGTAACACAATTTTATTTTATTTTATTTTTTTCTGCATAATAATAAGTATATATGTTTTAATGAAATCGTGACCACACGTAGCATGGTCGACATCTGCCTAACTATTGAAGAATTGAACATGTAGATAAAACGTTAACCAATATTATTTTTCTTATTATCATGATATAGCAAATTTGAATGTGTTTAAATTTCATTTAATATATTCGATTGTATATCGTAGATTTTATATAACTATAAATTGGGCTATCTCTTCTTTACATTATTTAAAATGAATTTTTGAAAACTTAAAATTTTTGTTAAGCAACTTTATTAACTAACTTAAATGTATAGTTAAATCTAGTCCAATAGTGCAAACTACACACTCTGCTAAAAAAGGTCTACTTTACGCCCTTGATCACAATATATTTTCATGGTAACACTTGTTTAAATTGATTTAAAAATTCTTTTGATACTAAAAGTTAATAGGTTCAGTGCCCCATCCGTATTATTGGACAGATTTATGATTTGATAGCAAATAATATTATCTAAAAAATTGTATGTTACAGTAATTATATCTATACCAGTTTTAAAACAAAGATTGTAGTAACTGATAACACTAATACCTATTTAATATTTGTAGGTAATGTAATAAAATATCTGTATAGAAACATTAAAAATTTGAAATAAAAAATATTGTGATAAAATAGTATGATTATAATCAATACTATAGTATTTTATTATATTATAATGATTGAAAGAGGATGTCACAAAAATAATATTTAAGGGGATCGCCTGGGAGATTCCATTTTAAAAACAATGACCTTCAAATAACTTTAAAGGTCATCACAAGGACAAAATAATGATCACCATTGAAATCTTTGTTACATGTTATTTCAGAAATAACCTTAACCGTTTTAAAAAAGATTTTACCTTTGGAAGTATAGAGCTGATACTTTTATAATGTTTTGTATAATATTGTATATCATACACATTTAATTTCACACAAAATGATAGAATAAACTGAAAAAATTATTGCCTGCTTTCTAATAAAAATGATATGAAAAATTAGGAACTTTTATTCTCAAGAACAAAAGTTCTGTGACTTTAAGCGATCATAAGAAAACAATATGCAAGCCCGCTTTTGAATGACTCGATTACAACTCCTGTTATTCGCGCGGACCTGACCTCTTCCCGATCGTAAAGTCGGTAAAGAGTATCGCGATAAGGGGTTACACATTGTTTCACACGCGCATCCAGAGAAAAAGGTTTGGGCGACTTTCGATAACTAACAAAAGAGAGATAAAGGAATACAGTACTTGTGGATGCGTGTGCACAAAAATCTTCTATACTGCTTAAATCGGAATTTGAACTAAATTAAACAAGAATTAAACGTTTAAAGTTTTTTTTACGGTTTCATTTTAAAAATGTACGCAATTAAGTAGATATTTTCTGGTAGAAATTAATTTGAATCTATCTACACATGTTTAATTTGCGTTAAATAATCAAGGCCCTGATAACTCTACAATAATATTTTACCAGTCTGAATAGATATGATATTTACGGGAAATCCGTTAAAACTGGCACATATGCAGTTACGCTACTTTCCCTATATGAAATTAGAAGTTTTTTTCTTATTATTTAAGATTATTAAACCGCTCTATTGAAATAATTAATTCATCAGTTACAAAACAAATGCACACTATTACACAATATCAGCTTATACATCGAACATTTTCAACGAAATGAAAAGATTCGCTAATTTGTATTTTCAAAAAGAAACATATTACTTCTTAGCATTAGTCTTCTAACTTTAAGAAAAATCTAAAAGTTAGTGTTAAATTATATTAAGTTAATTGAATTTAATCAATTTCTCTTAACAAATAATAATCACGAGCTAATTATTTCCATAATTGTTACAAAACGTAAGAATAAAAAAAATGTAACTACTGCAATTGCATTGGAAATTTTTGAATTTTACATCTGTTAAATTAAAAACCAAATCAGAGATAATTTTTATCGCTGTATCGATTCAGAAAACATGCATATTGAATAATTTTGATGTAATAAGAAGCATTTGTTTATGAATCATTTAAAAAAAAAAGAATATTTCCTCTTAAAACCTGTTTTTATTAAAATGACAAAAAAAACATTTTTTGTTTCTAATATTTAGAAATATTAATTAATTTTTTTAATTTAAATTGACTAGTTGTATTAATATATATATATATACAAATAGAAAATAGTTACTATCTAGTTTAAAGGTTATTCACAAAACAAATGCATTTATTATTCTCCTTTAAGGCGGCTTC
>JAPYZA010002390.1:0-17995 GCA_030522685.1 Eupelmus azureus | reverse complement strand
AATAATATAATAAAAAAAAAAAAACGAAAGAAACAAAAAACAAAGATAAGACACCAAAAAGCTGGCTAACGAATGGTCGGTGGGCCTTAATTGGCAGCGATGCGGAATTCGGGAGGTGAATAATGCGTTGCGCGAGCAGCTTAAGCCCTGCGCGCGAGCGCGCTAAGCTCGATAATGTTTTTGGGATTAATTAAAGTCACGAGAGCTGGGTTGTTCGGTTGTACGAGGGAGTGGAATCGCGCTACGTTTTTTTGTTTTTCGACGTCTGTTTACCCTGGGCTGCTGGTTATCGTTGTAATTTACAGTCAAATAGAAGGATTTAAACGACAACTGTTCTGTTAATTTTTGTAATTGAAAAAATCCATTTAAAATGCTATTATTGAAGGAAAAGCTGCGTATTATTCCACATAAAACGCGTAATCAACAAAATTACAAAAGAAAAATTTTCGGTTATTACGAAACTAACGCTCATATCCTTTTTTTTCAATCGAACCACCCGGTAAAATTTTATCACTACCCAATTCGCTCTAATGAGCTCCATTAGGTCCTGTTCAAAGCAATATCGATTTCTCTCCGGGCGTCCGTCCGAGCTATACTCTCGGACCCGCATCCTTCTGTAACCAAGCCGCAGTCTACGGGTTTCAATGAATTTTTATGCAGATGCCGAGGAGTGTATTACGGACGGTAGGCGAACCGAAAACTGCCGAAGAAAATTAGTTTCATCTCGCGCGGCAGTCGGCCTCGCCCTTACAAACGCTTTACAATATACATTAAAACTCGCCGCCGGTTAAGTGTTCGAAAGAGGAGAGAGAGCTTGTCGCTTTTGTACGCGGAGAAGCCGAGCTTTGCGTAATTTTTCGCGCGAAAAATAAAGGAAAAGGCAGACGCGCAAGGCGAATCTAATAAATTAAGCGCTTAGACTCGGGGGTGCCCCCCCCCCTCTCGCGTAATGTCGTTACAAGCGCTCCTTTTGACGACAAATTTAATTTGCCTCGAGCGAAATCGCAAAAAAGAGAGAGCGCTCGCGCTGAAATGAATCACGCGGCCGAGTCCCATTGTAAGAGGGAGCAGTTTGTACGGGGAAAAAATTCGCGGCGCATTAACGGAGCAGAAAAATCGAGGCTGGAGAAAGAAGGCGCTTCGAATAAAAGTGCGGAAAATGTAAGGGAAAGAAAGAGGTGCCGGTATTGCGAGAGTACACGCGAAGGTCTTAGGGTGCCAAGTCGTTGTATCACTTTCCACGAGATATGGTGCTTTGGTCGCGTTCATCCTGCGATCTATACAACTTTCGTGTACGGGATATTATAAGAGCTTTGTGTCGGCGAGAGGGAGGAGCGAGATGGTATTTGGCAGTAGTACGGAGAGGGTCGAGTGTTTGATTATAAGAAGAATTGAAATTTTTATTAATGAAGCAATAAATTTGTGTCTCTTTTAATTTAATTGTTGAAAAACTAAAACGTAGATTGTTAAAGCTCAAAAGATTCAACCTAATAATTACTGCTTTGATCAATGAAACCAGTTAAATTCTAGCATCCACGAATAATCAAATAAGGGTCACACACCCATTTTCTCACCGCAATTTCGCTCATCAAAACAAACACACACCTTAAGTCCGAGCGCTCGTCCTCGTCCCAGCCAATCCACGCTCGCAGCCGCCGCAACAAAATCTCGCGAGATCAAACCTCTCCCCCGCAGTTCTCGAGCAATTTGCGGACTCGATCGTCGCGGACACAGCAGCGCTCAGCTAGCGCCCGCTCAAAGGGAGTTCGTAAGCGAGCGAGCGAGCGCGTACACACTCGGGCATCGGAAATTCATCCCGGGCGTAACGAGCTCGGTCTTGCTCGGCGGCGGCCGGCCTTTGTTCCGGCCGCCTCTTTGAGGAGGAAGATCCCCGAGTTTGTGTACACGAGAAGAGCCGAGGGGGGCAGCGGGTGGGCAGCCCCGAGCGTCCAGCGAGCGTCTCTGAAAGCTACTTTTGCGCGCTCCGGCTTGTGCTCGGGGGTGTCCGCAGCTAGATAGCTCGGCCTTTGCAGGAGGAGTCGTGTTTCGGGTTATTTTTGAGTCGGTAGTGTGTGACTTTTGCGATCGCGCGAAAATAAACAGTCTCGAGTTTAGTTATGGTACTTGTTTACTGCGAGTTCGTTTCTCCGGGCTTAAATCATCCGTTAAGCTCATCGAAGCCACTAAGAGAACCGTCGTGCCGTCATTTCCTCGCGTTTGATCTACGAGTCTCGCGCGCGCGCTCACCCCTGCCTTTTTCCCCGAGTTATGCTTTATCGAGGGGAAGATCGCGAGTGCTCGCGTTGGCCGAGCGTAGCTGCTGCTCCTCTCTGTCTCTCTCTCTCGTTTTCCGCGACACAAAAGCCGGAAGCGAGAAATCACCTCTTAACTGGGCCGCACTTATCCTTTCTTTCCCTCCGAACGGCTGCGCACGAGGACGATGCCAAATGGCGCCGACGAATTAATCGAGCGAAATTGCCAGAGTAAGTTGTTGCCGGCGCGATTGTTCCGAACAACAAGACTGAAAATCATTCCGAAAAGAACGCGCCCCGATGAAACGCTAATTCCTTTCTATTTAGATCGCCGGCTCTTTGCTACACGGGAGGTGTAAAAAAGAAAGAAACGAGGGCTGTATCGGAAAACACTCGGCTCTGGCCCCTTACTTTTACGGCGCGTCCTAAAACCGGCGAATCTTCGGCCTTCCGAAAAGCAGACTCCTCTCGAACAACAAAACGCACTCAATTAAATCGCTCAGCCCTCACCCCCCGGATCTCATTGATTAACGGATTCCTCGCCGAAATTCCCGGCCGATTATACACCTGCGCATGCACGTGGGGGCTCTAAACTCGGCGCTAGCGCTCGGCAAAAAGCGGCGAACGAGGGGCGGCTGCGTTTCTCGCATACTCGGCACGTCCCGGCCCTTTCGCGCGCAAAGAAAGCGATCGCGCGCCGAAGCACCCCGAAGAAAAGTTCTCCAGCCTCATTTGAATCGAGTCGCGTGCATAAATGTTTTACGGGGGGTGGCCCCTTCGCTTCTCCTCTCTCTCTTTTTTCAAGGATCACGGGGCAGGAATGATTCCACGTAGAGACGCGCGAGAGCGGGTTTATCCTTCTTCTTCTTTTATTAAAGAGTCGTAAAGCGCGCGGCGCGAGGCTCTCGTCGTCTTTGCCGCGAGATAAATTTTTACGCCGAAACTTTGTTACACGGAGCAGGAGAGCCGATGATCGCGAGCGCCGTCGAATGCGAGCCTCGGCGCGTTTCCGCCGATGAAATTCGGAAGTTGGACGCTGCCGAGCGGAAATTTTGACCCCGGGAGCGCGCGCGCGCGATTTCGGCTCGCGGCTCGTGAAGAGCGTAAAATTTGAATGGCGCACTCGATCTTTTTGAAGTTTAGCAGTCTTGTTGGAATCGCGGCCGCGAGCTTACGCGGGTATAAATATTGAATGAAGTGGGTTATTGATTTTCGACGAGCGTTTATGGACAAAATGCTGCGCGGACGGTTAGAATGGTCGGGCAGTTCGAGCAGCGCGTGTATTTATGTTGATAAATCTAATCTGAATTCACAATCTGCCAGCGCGGAATAACGCGGGAGGCCGGCCGGGAAACAGTTTCAAATGAAGCGAAAAATAAAGCAATTGGGAGAACACGGCAGCACGGCTGAATTTCCGATTTCTCGCTTCGCTTAATATCTATTAAACTTGGGCTCTATGTCCTTCTCTTTGAGATCATTTTCCCGGCTACGTTTCTAGTGTTATAAAGCGTGTCTCTCTCCGTTTGAAATTAGAATTTCTACGACAAACAAAACGTTTCTGTGATGATTGTATCGCGTGATCTAATTAAATGAGTAATTGCTCCTTTAGCGATTTAAGATATTTATTTGGAAATTAATTGAAAATCATATAAGAAATCAGTTGGAAATCACTTAAGAAATCACTCGAGAAAGCGCGTAAAAGTTCAATAACGCTTGCCTTTCCGTCGCGTGAAAAAAATCGCACGATACCTTTCACAAGAATCGAATTCCGTCTCATCGCTCTCCGTGTGTATCGATAACGAACAGCTCGAACGACGCAAAAATTTCGGTGTCTAGCTATACGCGTGCGCGAGCGCGCGAAAAAAGCGAGGAAGAGCGCGATACACAGCTGCGGAAGGGGACAATGAACGGCGGGGCGATCGTTTACTCTCCGGCCGAAAAAAAGCTCGCTCGCTCGCTTGTATATCCTGACGGAAAAATAGTCGGGCGCGCAATGGAAAAATCAATTTCCCTCGGCTATCTCGGCGCGGAAAATCCCGACGATCAAAAGCCATTAATATCCTCCTCTCTCTCTCCTTGTACATAGCCATACGCTCGCCTGTATGCACACAAGCGTATATATACACACACATACATACGGGCGAGAGATGCATCGCGCGCACGGCAAAAGCGAAGCCTTATTGAGAAAGCAATACAACACGCCCGTTCCTCTACGTGTAACCTTCCCTCCTTCGATACCGCGCGCGCGCGCTGCTATCTCGGGAATGCCGATACACGCCCTGCAAGAGATGGTCTCCTCGTTTTTTTGGCCTGAGTCTCGTTCGCTTTGTCATTCCGCGCGCGCGACTAGTTCCTTTTGGCGGAGTGTTTGGCTAAGGGCGCCGCGAAACTCGAGCGGCCGAATCGATTTTTGATGATTGTTTTTTTGCTCATGCGGAGGTCAGGGTTAGAGGAGTGCGCGAGGATCGGATATTTTTCTTTTTTCGTGTCGCGACGTTTCGAGGGTGATCGATTGTAATGAGAGTGGCGTTTGATTTATGCGAGACACGAATTTATCGCTAGCCAGAAGAAAATGGATTCTTTTTGTGAGTTCGGAAGTTTGCCGATTGTTACGAACTTGTGACGAGCTCCGATACTAGAATAACGATGTCAGCGAATTGGTGTTTTGCGCGTTTGAAGGAAAATAGTTATTTTGTTATACTTAAGCGATTGTCGATGCTGAAAAGCGTCTTCGAACATTGCGTTGATTGTTGTATTATGTGTAGATTTTATTTCGATCGAATGAATGGAGATTATGAGAAATATTTTTGAAAAGTGTTCTAAAAATATCTACATAATAATTTGTAATATTTTGAAATTATCAGTCAGTAAAGAGTTTCTAGATCTTAAAAGTTACGCAAAGTTTAAAAGCGACTTTATTAAACATCAAAATTCAATCTTGCAAAAGCGATTTCAATATTACCGTTCAATAAGCCTAAAGTCGTGTATATCTCTTTCCAAAAAAAGTCAACTGTAAATACGTATACTTTGTGTGTAAGCATGACTTATGACTCTGGAGCGAAAGAATTCTTGCATTCCCGATTGTACTTAAGTGAATGAGCGAGCGTGTTTCCGAGTCTAAATTATTTATACAAAAATTGTACTTTGTTGAGACGGAGCGTTTTTCCCCGCTCTCTCACATCCGGGCAAACCTTGTAATTTATTATTTATACGAGAGCGTGAGAGACAGAGAAAAAAGGGTCCGGAGCGAGAGAGAGAGGCTCGGAGGGAAGCACGAGCGAGAGCGAGCGGGCGAATGTATAGCGTGCCATTTTTTCCTTTTTGTAAATACATTCCTCTCTTTGATCTATATATGTGTATATCCTCGTCGTTGATTATTTCGCTGCTAAGGTCTTAACTTATTTATTGTCCGTGCGTCCAGCGTTATACATTTTGTAAGTACCGGTCTATATAAATAAAGCAAAATGTTATATAAATAAACGAAGGAAAGGGAGAAAGAATGAAAGGGTTAGAGAGCCACTGAGATACGTTTGAGCTTTGTCTAATTAAATAATTAGTGGAAGCTAGAGGTTAACTCTGTTTTATCGGCGGACATTATCTAGCAATAAAGGAGGTTATGTTCGTTTCTAAAAATCGTCTTTCAACGTACCTAACACTGATTCCGCAAAATTGACGACCTTCTTCTCTTTACAAACCAAAGTCAAATATTTTTTCGCAAATAGAATACTTTTTTATCGCACAAGACGCGTCGCCGGCAAAACAGAGCCCGGCCTCTCTTCTCCCCCTCGTAAAGCATTATCAGCTTGCTCGTCTGAAGGAGGGGCTCTCTTTCACGCCCGATAAAAAAAAGGAGCAAAACCTGTGTAAATATACATACGATAGACGATCAAAGTCTGCGAGAAACGTCTGCCTGTGTGCGAGTGTGTGTGGGTGTATGCGAGCGTGATAGATCACCCCGGTTTACCGCGCCAGCGATTGTAGAATTAAGCCCCGCTTTCTTCGTACTTTCGCGGCATTGATAAGCGCGGGGAGGGTGAAGCGCTATCGGCGCGGCAACCTCCCGGAGATGATATGCGATAACCCGAGAGCGCAAACGAGCTCGCGTGCCGGGGGGTTGAGAGGGAGGGGGGCGTGAAAGATTACGGGAAGAGAGAGATATTCCTCTTGGCGGTCTCTTTGCGTTACGTTACGTACATCTAGGATTCTAAATTGCATTAAATTATACATAATATTATATATATATATAAATATACATATATATATAGTTATATTTCAGCATTATTTTGTACATAATCGAACTTTATCGACAGATATTCGACAAAATCATCAATAAATCTATATATATAAAAATTATAATGGATATTGTTATTAAATTACTGTTATCTCTTGACTACCCAATCCTGCACTACATCCTTTTTACATGTATACACAATGATAAAATTAAAACTAAATATTATAGAATTTCACCATATTATTTTTAATAGTAAGTTTTATTTTGACTGTCAGATACAAGACATTTATATTCGAAACATTGATTTATTACATTTTGACTTACTACAGAGTTGCAAATGAATAGAAAACTACGTCAATTTAATCAACAAAATAAATAATACATACATAACAGCTATACAAATTTTGTTATATTTAGCACTCTACACATTCTATATTTTTATGTTTACTTATAATTTTATATTTTATTAAAAATTTATTTATTAAAAATACAATTCTTTGAAATAACTCAAAAATTATCAAGTGAGTATAAATGGGTTAACGTAATTTAACATTTTCTATAAAAAAAAGTATTTGAATCTTTACATCATAATTAACAATTTTATTACTTGAGTTTTAAAAAAGTACAATATGTAAAATATAATTACTTTTTATTACAAGTATTTTTTACTTAATAAAATTAAAAGAAATCGATTTTTTATAATACTAGACATGATTTTCAAAATAAAGTGTATTGCATCAATCATATTAATCTAATCTATTATGCTTTTTAGTAAATTTATTATATAAATACGTTAATTATTTGCCAGAATTATAATAATTAAATACTAATTATACAATTTTCTATGGATACAACCAGTATTAGCATTAGTAAAGGCTATAATTTCAATGTGAACTTAAACTGTTTAATTTCTTTGAAAAACGTATCCACTCATCAATAACAATTTATTTATAATACGTAAAATATAATTCAAACGCATTTACTGAAAATACAATTTTCAATAATTCCTCGTAAATACTAATAAAGCTTTCGTTTAAAATAATTTCCCTCTTATGAAGTTTTTACATTACCCGATTACAATTATAATCATCAAGCATCATCGAACCTATTTCAACATTGATTAATCAAAACCACTTAAAATTAATACCCTGATTATTACCTTAAAAATCTATCTAAGACTCACAATTCCACCTAACATTAATCAAAACCAAAAAACCCTACATTCCCCACCCGTTCCTCAACAACAAACACTCCAACAAAAAACCCACAACCTCCCCCGCATTCCAATTGAAACATCAATCCCCATCTATCCCACCCATCTCCACCACCAACAAAAAAAACTCCTCGTCACTCCATTAGCATACAAGCAACCACTCGCTCGGAAGAGGAAAAGAAGCCCCTGAAATTATGCAGCCTGCGCCGCTGCTGTGCCGGACCTTCGCGTGGCTCTGGCGCGTTTGTGCAGCTCGGCCGACTCCTCGTCGTCGTCGATGTACTGATAAGCGTAGAGGCTGGCCGAAGCTGGGTCGACTATGTTGATCGGGTGCCTAGTGTCGGCCGGATCGATGGACAGCAGGTTCAGACTGTAGCTCTCGAAGATGACGAGGTCCTCGCCGCGCTGGCGCTGGATGCGCAGCTCGTTGAAGCTGTAGGAGGCGAAGTTGGAGTCGGATACGTAGATGGAGGACTCTGAAGCTTCCTGTGAGGGACAGATGCGAGAGAGGTAAGTTTTGGGTTGTTTCATATAGTGCAAATGATTCTGTTTAATAGTTATTTAATGGTCAATTAATGGTTTTTAAGGTAAAAAATAGATAAAAATACAGGAATTTCTTAGTCTCAAATGGTGCAATTTTACCAAGATTATGATTGATTAATTAATGCAGTGATGGCTAAAAGGAAATTCGAGCTTTTATCTAATAAATCTGGAATTTATTTATTATTGAGAGTTTCAATAATTGAAATTAAAGCAGATTCGGTAATTAGCAAAGTCTTTACCAAACAATCACCTCAATATTGCAAAAACACGGTATCTCCCAGCGCCAAATTAAACTGAAAAATTGCATTTATAAAACACGATAATTCCTCAATTTAAAAGCTTCATCAAGCTTCATAAACATTACAGCCGATCCAATCCAAAACCACCGATCGCCAAATTAATTAATCCGGAAAACTAAGCTCCCAAGATATCACAAGCGTCATTTTCCCTCAATAAATAAACCCTCTCCACCCCCACCTTCACCCGTGCAAGACCCCGTCATCAAATTAAAAATACACAGGCTCTCCGGAAGAGCGAATTCCCCCGATGAATCTTTAATTGCGCTCCGCGATCTAAAGCTCCTTAAAGAAACCGGCGCGCAAGGTAAGCATTAATACTCATTAAACTTTTGCCCATCCTTCTCTGCGGAAAAAAAAGGAGGGGCAGAACGAATCAAAACGACTGCGGCGCGACACTCGAGCCTCCTTTGGCAAAAAACGAAGCGGCGCGCGTAAAAAGCAGCTCGCCACCCAAAGAGAGAGGACTGCCTTAATTGCATTACCGTGTAAGCACGACGAAATCTCCGCTGCGAAATTATGTGGAGCTTTTTTTTTCTCAGCCTGGGTAAAAACGACGATTACGCGGCGCGTCTGTGTTTGCGATGCGCTTTAACCGCGGGAAAAGGCCATTAAAAATATCCGTTACCGGATTTATGAGCGCGAGCGCAGGAACGAAGTTGCTCCGGCATCGGTAATTAAATGTTTGTACGTGCGAGATTCCGTTGAAAGTTGCGAAATTCCCTGCAGTTGAATAAAACCTGTATCTCTTGGCGAAACACGTGTGCGCGGAAGGTCCAAAGTTAATCACCAAGTATTCAAACTAAACCAACCTCTAAAACGTTAATTTCAACTATAATAAAATCCAGCCAAAAGCCACATCAATTACCAACCAAAATCCAACTCTATAAATTACACACTCACAACTCGAGCCTCGAAATCGGCCGGTTCGGTCCTGAGCACCTCGCGGCTGCCGAAGAAGTAGTCGGCTCTCAGGCTGCACTTGTGCACGTTGCGCCACTTCTCCAGCCGCATGGTCTCACCGCGCTTCCTGCCCAGGCTCTCCAGGCCGGCTAGTCTGTAGTCCTCGTCCCACGGGCCCGACGCGTCCTGCCGGAAGTCCGCCGGTGGCGGCGTCTGCTTTATTTTTAATGTACTCACTGGGAATATTCGTACGTGATGCGCCTGGATTACGGACGGTGTGGGAAGCGCGAGTTTAGGTGGTTAGTGTTTTAGGATGATCGATCGATGCTTGGCTTGTTTATGGAGGTGCGTGGGATTTTTAGAGTGGCGTGGGGCGTGCAGGTAGCAGAGGAGATGGTGATAGAGTTTTGGAAAGGCGGTGTTTTAGTTTTGACGGATGCTTGGGCTTTTTTGACGCGATTGGTAGTCGCTTACCTTGTGAATTTGTCGGTTTTTGAGGTGAGACTATATTTTGATTGGATATTTTTAGGTATTCTAAAATAGTGTAGTGCAAATAGTTTTACAAACTAAAATACTATTCTGTATCAATTAAATTATAACGTTCTAGTGGATAAATTGATCAATTGTGCACTATTTTAATTCCTATTTCACTTGTTCAATTTAGGACTTTATCAGAAATTTTAGGGTTCTGTATTAGAGTAATATTCAATTCAGTTATAAATTAATCATTATTCAATTAAAAATTGAATCTCTTAAGCTAACCATTCACTAGTGCATATAGGTGTATTGCTATAGCATTAGCTACAGCAGTAGCTTACCCTACAACCTGCGGTACAATTGCCAACATAAAATGCTCCTTTCCGAAAAGTATGTGTCTATAACATTTAAAATTCAAAGTAATCATTAAAATCCTGCTTATTATCACCTCTGCGATAAACAAAAGAAGCAATGAAGAGTTAAAATTTCATTAGTTATTAATAAATTAATTTGTTACATTTATGATTAAACATTTTAGTTTGATCGCAGTTAGTTATAAATTTCATCGTTAATTTGAAGAGTTAATTTTAAAAGCTTGCCAATGTTATCTGCAAATTTATTTCCACCCAAAACCAATAACCCAATAAATACATCCCCTACAATAAAATCCCAATGACAAACTTACGATATCCCCTGACGAATTCTTAACGACGTGGTACATAGTATCACACTTGCCGATCACCGATTTCTCCATATGCCGGAACTCGGTCTCCCTCTTCTTGGCTATGTTAGCTCCGACGTTGAACTGGTTCACCACTGCTCTGATGATGTTGAGATCCGCTGGGCTGACAGTACGATTGACCAGGATTTTCCCGATTCCGTTCGACGTAAATGTTATCTCGAAGGCTTCCTCGGAGATCTGGTACTCTGGATGCTCTTCAGTTACTGTCTCTGGCAGAGGCTTGGCCGGTTTTGATGGATCCACATTGGATGAAGCGAAACTCACCTAGACAATTGTTGTTGGTTGGGATGGTTTTTCGATTGGATTGGCAGGACATTAAGTTTAAACTTGCAAAGTTTTTTTTGTTGGTAAAAACATATTTACACGATGAGCAATACATATATGGAAAATTTTCAAATGGTTAAATATTGATATAAATACTCTGATAGAAACTAAACAAACCTTCGACAAAAATTGATCAACGTCCCTACACAAATATTTTCGTAAAACAACAAACAAGCAAACAACCGAAAAAAAACTCACCGCTCTGGAATCGTTCATCCTGCAAACAAGCGAGGCAGGGCCGCGGAATCGGCACCTGAGCTGGGCGCTCATGTCGAAGCGGGTGGATCGATCGTGCTCGCTCGGCGCCGGCTGCTGGAGGCTCGCCGCCGAGACGGCAGTCGAGTTGACGCAGAAGCGATAGCTCGCCTCCATCCCAAAGCCGGCTCGTTGCTGCTGGGCTGGATCGCGGAGCTGCGCCGCTGCGAGAGCAGTGTGCCATGCATGCACAATAAGCCGACGTTAGGCGGATGTGTCCACACTGGGGGCTGGGTGAGGGGGGGTTAGAAGACAGAGCTGGGAGACTGACAGGAGAGTGGACTCTCGCTGGATTTCGGGCTGTGTTGGGATGTACACGGGATGGGCGGAGGGATGGGTGGCTGGGGGGTTGAGGTGGGTTTGGGGAGGTTTCTTTTGGGTTATGGAAAATGGTGGGGGTGGGATTGTTGAGGTTGATTGAGAGAGGATTTTTGGGGTGGGGGTGCGGGTTGAGATCTTGAGTGGGTTTGGACATGGATGTGTGTTTAGGGCTGAGTGATGGGTATTTTTGGGATGTGAATGGTTTAGTCTATACATTTTATTGTAAGTTGTGCCGTTTTAAATCGTAAGGGAAGGAAGAAATTGATAAAATGAATCCTTATAAACGATTTACCAAATTCTGTTATTCCATTAAAGCTAATTTAATTAGAATATTTGTAATTAAATTGCTAAAGGAATAATTAATTAGTTGATAGTGAAACTTATTAAATTTGGTAACTAGTTTGTACTTTAAATTTAATTGAGGATTTTGAAGACGTATTTAGAATGTTGTACAAAAACAAATGTAAGCATAGACGATTTAAACCTAGTGCAAGAGAAAATAAATTAAAAAATAAAACAGGCCCTTTAAAAATGAAATTTCATCTCTGCATTCCATCACGTCAAACTACCACCAATTTTTCACTTCCTCAACCAGACCCATCCAAAAACCTGCCTAAAAATTACCCTCACCTCCCCTCCACCCCAACCCAAAAAAAACGAAACCTCCCCCTACACCAACCCGCTCCTCGCGCATTCTAATCACGAACCGATCCGTCTTAACTCCCAAACTCCCCTCAGCCAGCATCCAGCCCCTCTGCCGAATCCATCTTTCTCTCCTCTCCAGCTAGGCAAAAATCTCCAGCTCCTCCGAGTTGCCAAGCATCCCGTGCATATATACGCAGCAGATCCCCGTAGGGCCAGCGGAGACAGAGCGATTAGCGCGTTCGAATTAGCCCGAGGGATACGCAAGCTTGCTACGTGAGCGGAAAGGGTTTCCACGCCGTACAAGCGTATATATAGCGAGCTTTCTTTGAATGCGGGATTAGGACGGATGGATGGACGCGTACCTGCGGGGGGATTTCCCTGGTACGCCTCCGGGATTTAACTAGTTCCGGAGGAGGGGAGCAAAATTAAGTTTTCGAGCTAATAAGGTTTTTTTCTCTTGTTGGTGGGCGCGCGAGGTTGGATTGTTTTGAATATGGTGGATTTGATTGGCTGGAAGGTTAGATTAGGATCTGATTTGATGCAGATAGCGGGGAGATTGAATCGCTCCGGGAGGATGGGGCTAATGGCGCTCTCGGTGTATTAAATAGAGGAATTAGCGCCGAGAGGAGAGCGAATCCGTTCCTTGGACATTTTAATGTCTGGCATTCCTATTAAGTTAATTCGAGCGTTATTCTAATTGTAGCGAGTTTTACAGAGAGGATGTTGGATTGTGCCTTGTGAGGATCGTTGCAGTTTAAATAAAATTGTTCTTTGGGATTAATTTTGTAGTTGAGTGGCGTGGCATATATTCATTAAAAACTAACGCGTATTTTTATGTTTAAAGCTTTAAAATTTGTTATTGACGATATAAAGTTTACGTATATATACTTTTTTTGTAAACATTGTTTAGCAATCGTAATTTCATATCGTCTTTTACAAATTTTTTTAGTTGCCGATACATGTATTTTATCAAGAATTTTTTTTTTCTTTTATTATGTTTTCCAGTTAACACAATTTTGTTATATTCTTCGAAAAAAGAAACAGTAAACGTAGTAGAAAACAATTTTTAACAACAAACATTGAGAATTCAAAAATTTTTTTTGATGTTTCTTTTACTATTCTATTTCTATTTTATCAAAGGTTCTGTGAAGGGTTTTTTAATTGTATGTAAAATAAATTGGTCAATCGGATTCGTTCGAAAGTTTGGATAACAGACAGAACTTTGAAACATACTTTTATTATTTTTTTGGAAACTCAGACAATAAATTTCTATTATTTAAAAAATGGTATTTTTATTATAAATGCAGTTTTTAAGAAAACCAAACATTATTATTTATTAATAATAATTTATATTTTAAAACGGTAATTAAAATTAATACTCTTACAATTGTCGACGTTTCATTAGCTTGTAAAAATAAATGAGAAACATCTACCTATAGTACTTTAGTAATTTAAGAATATTAAATTATTCATGATTGATTAACAATAATTATTATTTTAAGCGTTAAGACCTTCTAACATAATAAAACACAAACCAATTATGTCGTTTCGTTTTAGTTGATTGATGAAAATCATGATAAATGTTGAATGAATGTTTAAATGTAATTAAGCTAATATTAAGGTAATATTAATAAAGGTTATTGATATATTTATATGCTCTCAAATAAATCGATATTTGTTACATATGGATAATTGAATAAGCAAATGTCATTTATTAAAATATCAAGCTTGATTTATTTGATTTCACTTTTCATTAGCGACTTTATAAAATCAAATATTGTTAAGTTTAATAAAATCATTTAAGAAACATTTCCAATGATTGCTGAAGTATTAATTTCATCCACTTTCCACTCCTTTTTTATTTAGTAATTTGATTAGGAATAAATTATTCTTTTAAAAATATTTTTAAAATATTGAAAGTTATCACTGACAATTTTAATTTAATTTCTTTTGCGCGGATAAAGGTCTCACAATTTTTTAATTAAATATCCATCTACCATATATATACCACAGTTTGTTAAGCTTTTTGTTGCAGCCTGGATATAGCTTTAAATATCATTCTAAAATAGAATTTTATTCAATAAAATCTTTATAGTTTTTGCCGGTAATTAACAATTAATGGAATACATTTTCCAATAATAATAGTAATAATTGAAAGTAATGAATTGGCCAATCGTAATTAAATAAAATGTTCGTTTTTTAATAAAGTCTTAAAATATTATCTGTAACGATAAAGCAATAAAAGCATTTCAAAAACAAATAATCGTAGTTCTTTTGTTAACCCCTTGACTGGCAGTGTATCATATATGTACAAATAAAATCGTACCAAAACTGGCAGTATATCATATGCACATATTTACTTTATGCACATATACCCTTGAAATGAATTCAGCGACCACAAAAACCCTTAGAAACATAGTTTTCCCATAACTAGACTAAGCCATTGCGGCTACCAGTTTTGGCACGAAATGTTGCAAAAGCCCTGCCAGTGAAGGGGTTAATAGTCAATAGTCAATTTGTAATAGAGAATACTTTCGAATTTAAAGCGCTTTAAGATTTGCAATTCTATTGACCCTAGTAGTTCTTATAGTAAAAAGCTCGCGTCTTTAAACTAGTTCTACAGTATTGGTATTACATTTTTAAATATACAAAATTTTAAGGTAATCAATTATACTAAGGGAACAACTGATTTTTATGTTTAAAATGAATGTTTTAAAAATATTCAAAAACATGAAAATTTAATAAAGTCAGAATGTCTTCGTGAAAATTTTAAATGTCGAAGTAATGTGAAACCGTCCTTGTTACCCAATATTTTCCGGGAATCCAATTTTTTGTATTTAAATTTCTTGTAAAATTTCCCTTTATACAATTTTTTGTTTCAATAAAAAACGGCATATTTTCAAACAATTTTAAATTCCAAGAAAGGATTTCGCATTTTTAATAACAAAGAAGGTGTTACATTGTCTTCAGTGTCAGAGCTATTAAAATTTAAATATAAAAAATATTTAATCCTAAACTCATAGAGAAATTCAAGTAAAAGACTACTTTGAAGATTGAAAGATTTTTTACTGAAATGCAAATGACAGTGCAATAACTATACATTGTCTCTTCAATGGCTCGAGTTAAGTACTATCCACTTCAGTGCGAATACTTTTGATTGAAGTATAATTTGTTGACGTATTACACAGAGATGATTTCACTATCATTTTTCAAAACTCTAAAAAATTAATTCTATTAACTTGATTTTCTAATTATAAGAAAATAAAAAATTAATTTATAATTTATGATGTTTTAAGTAATTAATAAATAATAAAAAAATTAATTTTAATTTGTAAACATCTTCAGAATAATGTTCTGGTCAATAAATTAATAATGTTGTGAGTAATTAATAAATAATAAAAAATACAAAAATTATTTTTAAACAACTTCAATTTAAAAAATCAGGCTTATATTATTCTAATGTTAATTAATATTAATGCAGCTAAACAAATAAATAAAAATGAAAATATTTTAATATGCACGTCCATGCACCACCCAACAATCGTCCACAAGTCTAACCTACCACCGCTATAAACATTCATCACCAAACCCAATCAAAAAATTCAATACTATCAACTCAACGCAAATTCACTTGAAAACTCGTATCCTCCAGTAACACAGAACAACACCACACTTCCAACAATCCAATCGCCAGTGACACTTCACAACCAAAAAATAACACACACCCCTTCGACACCCAAAAGCAACCATTAACCATCCCAAAAACCAACGACTACACCCAACAACCAAAAATCATCCCACTTCAATCCTCCCATCCCCATCACAATCAGGCACCAACCACACGCGACGTAAACATATCAGCATATACCAACCCAGAAAGAACGGCACGAGGATGACGAGCATGCCGATAAGCGTGGTCCACTCTTGTCACACTCGCTCTTGGCAATCTTCTGTACCTTCGTACCTCTTTGCCCGCGTATATACCAGAGAGCGGCGCGCGCGCGCGGCAAACTCGCATTAGCCGATTTGCGCCGTTTTAACGTCACAAGTGATTTAACCCGCGGCATTATATCGTCCCCCCCGCCGCCGCCTAGGCGAAATTACACTCGCGGCATCTGGCAAGGTCGTACGCCTAGATACATAATTTAAGCGCCAAGCGCAGTGACTTTACGCGTTGGGCTAGTGGATGGTTTCGGTTTGTTGTTAGCGGGGAATGACGCTGACACGCCCGCGAGAGCTGGATGATAAGCGGCTGGTTGGTGCTTGTGTGGGAGGTTTGGCGTTGGGTGAAGGTTTGGATTTTGGATGGGAGGGGGAATTAGGGTAAGATTGTTGTGATGATTGCTTGGAGTGTTGTGAGGGGAATGATGCTTTGTTGTTTTTTGTACGTGAAAATCGTGGATAGTTATTGTCAAAGATGAAATCAGTAAATAGATTGTGATAGCGAAGAAAAGACTATATTGATTATGTGTAGAGAGAAACAATAATTGTTATTCAAACATTACTTGCATAAAAAGGCAGACACTTTAAAGCTGTTTCAAAGCTATTATACTGTACAATGTAACGCACTAAATGATGTGAAAATCGATATATTGTTACAAAATGAAAACGTGTCAACTTATCATAACAATTGATTTCGAGTTATTTTTTTAAAACAATATATTGTGCAAATTACATTACAAAAACAGCTTTCATCTCTATTATGCTTTATGAAAAAATAATCACTGAAAATTCAGCACTTTGGAAAAGTGCATTCATTCTCTGCAATGCTCAACAAACTATATTGTTAAAATTACTCAAAAACAGAAAAAAGTCAAAGTGAGCGCACAAGTTAAATTTTTTAGAGGCTTTCAGTTTCAAAGGAAAAGAAATTATTTAAAAATATTTCATAACTGTCAAAATGGTTGAATTGTTTAAATAAATATATTTTATTAAAAGTTTTTATAAAAGATTTGGCAGGGGTCCAGTACTACACCGAAATATTCTGCACGCTGCATATTGTGCACATATTTTATACACAAATTCTTTCAACACAAATTTATTCTACTTATATAATATTAAACACATGTGTTGAACATATATTTATGTAAATATTCAAGCTAATAAGGATGCTACAAAACTATTTTTTAAAAATGTTCTAAGATTGAATGTCTTAATTATTTTTTTCTTCAAAATATTTGCTTGGTACACTCTAAACTCAAAATCTGGAAGTAAAAAGTTTAAAACCTACATTTTAATCTTTATAAAAGTTTAAAATGTAGGTTTTAATCCTGAAAGTAACTTTCAGGAGTAAATGTAGATTCTAAATCAATGTACCATTATTGCATCAATTAGTTGCCTCAGCAATATATTATAGATATTACAGCAACTAATCTGTAACAATATTATATAGATGAATATAACACAAATCTATAATAATGTTGGTAAAATACTGATAAAATATTGCAATGTATTATTATTGTAGCAAAATGGCGCTAATATTTTAGCAATATTTCACAGGTATTATACAAAATACTGCATTAATATTGTATCAATATTGTGTTAATATTGTAGCAATATAATAGCAACATTGTAACAATATTGTGTTAATATTCTTTCAATATTATAAGAATATTGTGTTAATATTCTTTCAATATTGTAAGAATGTTGTGTTAATATTCTTTCAATATTGTAAGAATGTTGTGTTAATATTCTTTCAATATTGTAAGAATATTGTGTTAATATTCTTTCAATATTGTAAGAATGTTGTGTTAATATTCTTTCAATATTGTAAGAATATTGTGTTAATATTCT
>JAPYZA010002389.1:0-17487 GCA_030522685.1 Eupelmus azureus | reverse complement strand
GCGGGGAAAACGGCGGTGCTCGCGTGCACTGGACCCCGGTCCTATATGGACAGGAGGTCGCGTTTCCCTCCGCGTGACGGCCGGGACAATAGGGTCGCGTCACCTAGCGGCGCGCGCGTGAACTATACTACTGCCCGCTGGCAGCGCGTGGCGTGAACATTCAAACGCGCGGAGAGTCTTACAAGATTTGCATGACTACATGCGGGTAACAATTATATATTGTAATTTATTGGCAAAGACTGAAGTTGCTGCTTCTTGGTCTGCTTATTGCGTGTTTTTTATATTATCTTGAGGAAAATAACTTGCTGCTGAACTTAGTATATAAACTGCTCTGTCTTTATCATTAACTACGCACTTTAGCTGTTGTAATCTTCTCTCACAACTTATCTCTCACTCAAGTCAACTCTTGAAAACTCTCAGCTTACTTATATGTGACGTATCTCAAGTCACAATCTTTATTTTCTTCTTAAGACTACTTTTTGCGCATTTTTCACATCTTCTTAGTGATTTATCATTTGGCGCATTCTTATTGCTTGCATTCTACATACTCTTAAGTCGCATATTCTTGATACTTTGAAAATAAACTATGCTAGTGTACTGAAGTGACTAATACTCAATTCTGAATGCTCGTTTCAACTCAAACTTAATGATATGCTCTCTCTGCTTGATACTCTCTGCATATCTTGCTTCTCAATCAGCTAATAAACGCATATGTTTTCTCTTGTATCTCTAACTTGAAACTCTACAATTATATTTCTGATAATTTGATTGTAATACACATCTCGCCTCAGACTCATCTTCACTCATCTCTTATTTAAGATGCTTTTACTATCGTCTCACTTACACTCACTCTCAAGGCTACTCGCCTACAGTTTGAATCTAGCTGTTCTCTCAAAACTTTGTACGCATCTAGTGATAACCAACTTAAATATTTAGAGCATGATAGTAGATACCTTGCATAGCTGCTTGCTATAAATCTACGCCTCTCAATGAAACTCACTTTGCTGTTTGCTTATACACTTTGTACGCAAACTGAGCTTCTGCTTTGCTTTAAAATATCATCTTAATAAACTTAATTATTACTTAAGAATTAAACTTACTGTCTCAGCTAATTCTACATGATCTGTAATATATCAGCATTAGATGTATCTCATTAGCTTTTCTGCTAAGTCATCGCTTGTTGCTTGAAACCCTTGACACTCAGCTGTTCTAGTCGTACATGAAGCTCATCCTGCTTTCGAACCTAGCTTGAACAGCCTTCAAGGAGTGAATCATCATCAGTCTCACTCGACTGAATAATAGTTTCTTCTTTGAGCTCTTTAACTCAGAGCGCAGTAGTCTGCAGCAGTGCTTCAGTGCAGGTTGGTCTCGACAAATCTTCTTGAACTATTGGATTTAACCTGAAAATCCCTCTTATTTTTTATAACTTCGTCTACATCAGCAGTCTTCATCATGGAAACCTTCGTAGCCAAACAAACCAAGCTTCACAGAAAGACTGAGAGATCGTTCATCAATTTCACAAAACTTGGCCAAGCAAAGATGACTCGAGGAGCATCTGAAATCAGAATGGATAATGTTTACGAGTTGTTTGCTGAGATAGAGAAAAATCATGACGCTTTTATGGCTGAAACTCAAAATATTGACTTCTCACGTGCTTATTTTGTTGACGACTTCATGGATGAAGCTGAGCAAGAACATCTATCTGTACTAGGAGAGTACAAAGAAAATGTAAATGTTCTAACGAGTAAAGCTGAGGACCAGCATCAGGCTCACCCTGCAGCCAATTCAGACTTTCACAGTTAAAGCCCATTGATATTCCTGAATTCTCTGGTTACATTCAGGAATGGGGCAAGTTTCGTGACCTGTTTAAAGCTACTGTAGATAAATCTGGTCTGTTATCTAAGGCTATAAAGTTTTACCATTTGCAAACTAGTTTTAAAGGAGAAGCGGCAGAAATCATTCCAGACCTGCCTCTCTCTGCTAAAAACTTCGATCGCGCCTGGGAAGAAGTGAAGTCCTGCTATCAAAATCAAAGACGAACTGTCAAAGCGTATCTATCTTCTCTATTTAATCTAAAGTCAATTAAAGTTAAAGCTCTTGCAGAAATTAAGCGCTTGCTTAATGGCACTGTAAATCCCTTGATAGCACTTGAATCACATCAGCGACCAATTGGACCAAGGGATGATATCTTAGTCTACCTCACTGTCAGCAAACCCGATGCTAATTCTCGCGATCTTTGGGAAAATTCACTCGGAGAAACCAGTGAACCTCCTGACTGGAAAACTCTCAAATCTTTCTTAAACACTCGTGCGATGACCTTAAAAGCATTCGAGAACTCCAAAGGATTATCTTCAAACCAGTCTTCTGATAAACTCTACTGAATCTTCATCGAACCCTCAGAAAGGAAAAAACTCCTCAAACTACAAGCCCAAAACGTTTCACACGTCTAAAAATGGCAACTTTTCTAATAAGCCTAAGTGCTTAAGTTGTAATCAAGCTCATTCTCTGAGCTCATACGAAGTCTTCAAAGCTAAATCAGCTCTTGATAGAATTGATTTTGCAAAAGCAAAGAAGCTATGCTTCAATTGTTTGCAACCTCATCTCTTCAGAGATTGCAAGTCGGAGAGACGATGCTCGCACTGTTCACGCAAACACCATTCGCTTCTCCACAGAGATAGTGACACGACTTCTTTTGAACCTTCTGCACATCTGTGCAATCTCGAGCCTAGTACACTCAAACTCTCATCAGCTGATGATGCTCCAAGCACCACCAATCATGCTACGCATATTCAGAAAGATCCTGAATCTGTTCTACTACCCACTGCTAGAGTATACGTTACTGGGCCTAAAGGAGATCGTATACTAGCACGAGCACTTATTGATCAGTAGTCACAAGCCTCTTTCATCACTGAGTGTCTCACTCAAAAGCTTTCACTTATTAAGAAATCAGTTTCAGTGTCTGTATTGGGGATGAACAACAGACGTCAAGCCACCTACAAGAAGCGAACCATTCTCAAATTGCAACCGAGATTCACATCGACCTTCAGTTGCGACGTACACCTACTCGTGCTGTTGCAAGTCACAGGCTATCGACCTGCAATTGACAAAGATATTGACTACTACAAGCTTCTGAGCGGCTTAACCTTGGCTGATCCATACTACACGAGAACTGGTCGTATCGACTTACTTGGGCACGTCGGTGCACGCTCTGATCATGGAGGGCAGAGTAAAAAAAGGTCAACCTGGTGAACCTGTTGCAACTCTCACGCCTGGGATGGCTTATCTCCGGAGACACTCAAACGGATCCTGTGCTCTCTATTGCTCTTCCTGCAGTAATACACTGCACAGCTAAAACTGAGGTTGGTGAATTGCTACAAAAATTTTGGCTCCAGGAAGAACTTTCCACGCCAGCATCCTGTCTCACTCCAGACGAGATCATCTGCGAGGAACACTTCGTCAACACGCACACACGCAACTGTTCTGGTCGGTATATTATAAAACTACCTCTAAAATATAATTTAGATGAAGCACTACTAGGTGACTTTTGTGGTCCGGCTGTCCAGATGCTCAAGCGCTTGGAGAAGCGTTTGGAGAAGAACCATACATCCGCACGCGCGTGCAATGATTTTTTGCATGACTATAGGCGTTTAGGCCATAGGTGCGATCCTTCAGGTGCGGATGCAGCGAGGGTCCTTGGGAGCTGCTACTTCTTACCTCACGATGGCATTCTAAAAGAACAAAGCTCTACGACAAAACTTCGTACCGTCTTCAACGGTTCTTTCACTACTCAATCGGGCTTTTCGTTGAATGATAATCTATATATAGGCCCTAATCTTCTTCCTGATTTCTCTGATTTGTTGCTCACCTGGCGAAAGTATAGGTACGCGTTCGCAGCGAATATGGGGAAAATGTATCGCCAAATCATCGTACATGAGGACGACAGACATGTCCAAACGATAGTGTGGTGCTCTGATCCTAGTCAAGACGTTCAAATCTTGCGTATTCACTGTCACTTATGGGTTAGTTTGTAGTTCTTACATCGCTAGTAGGGTTGTACAGCAGCTGGCTGAGGATGAAAAGGAGTCTTATCCACTAGGCTCTTCAGTCTTAACTCACGAGATCTATGCTGACGATGTCATGTCCGTGGGGGCATTCTCAAGTAGAAACTCTATCTAAGCAAAAGCGGGTGGTCAATTTGTGCAAGGTGGGCGGCTTTAATTTGCGTAAGTGGATCGCAAACGAGCCATTTCTTCTCAATTGGCTTCCACAGCAATTGCTTGCTTCTGATCCTGATGAACTATTCGACACCAACTCGATTTGCACCATACTAGGTCTCAGATGGCAACCCTCTACGGATATCTTCCAATTCTGTGTAGACGTCGAGTCAATCCCCGCTGAATGGTAAACGCGCGTAGGTTTATCGAGAGTAGCCAAGCTATTCGATCCGTCAGGCTTCTTAGCTCCGGCTATCATTTCAGCCAAAATATTCCTTCAGAAGCTGTAGCTGCTAAAATTGGATTGGGATGACAAACTCCCTCACAAGGAAGAGCAAAGCTGGAACGAGTGGTAGAAATACATCTACAGACTCTCGAGCATACAAATTCCCCGTCGGATAGGCTTCGTTGTGTAAAAATCTTCTTACGAGCTGCATGGTTTCGTAGATGCTTCTAAATATCCGTATGCAGCTGTTCTGTATCTTCGCGTCAAAACGGAAACAGGCGTTACTACGCACTTGCTTCAATCAAAAACTCGCGTGGCACCTGTCAAAACGGTAATTATTCCTAGGTTAGAGCTTTCAGCAGCATACCTTATAGCTGGATTAGTCCGCCGAATTGCTGATAAACTGGACATCTCAAATACTACTGTTTTCCTATGCACTGACTCTATCGATATTCTCTATTGGCTAAGAGAGCATCCCTCACAGTGGTCAACGTACATTGCAAATCATTGTTCTGAAATGCATACTCTTCTTCCTCAAGCACATTGGAGGCACGTCAGATCTGCTGACAATCCTGCTGATCCGGCGACCAGGGGGGTAGATCCTTCAACTTTTGTGACTTTAGACCTCTGGTGGAGGGGGCCGAAATGGCTTACAAGTGACTCTTCCTCTTGGCTAATCGTACTTTTAGAAGAACGGCCTAAGGCAGCCACAACCACTGTCAGCTCCTCAACTGCTGCCATCGCTGTGCAAGCAGCTGCAATTAGTTAGATCTCGCTTATTCTGGATTTACATGCTTCAAAGAGTAGTCTTTGCTCGATAAATCGGAATCTCGTTAAAAAAGGAACCAATTCTTAAAAAGAATGAACTTTCAAGCCTGCAGCCCGTAATTGAAGACGGTCTTCTAGAGGTAGGAGGTCGCATCAAGTACTTATTGATGCATCATAACTTGAGGTTTCCTCCTATTGTTCCATCTCTCCATCACTTGGTTCATCTGGTAGTCAGAGACGCTCATAAAAGAATGCTCCACGGCGGCACGCAGCTAACTTTATCAGCTGTATCATCTGCTGATATCTCTATCTGTTGGATCATCCGAGCCAGGCAGCTCACAAAGTCCATAATACATGAATGCATACAGTGCATTAGATATAAAGCCACGCCAATGTATCAGCTAATGAGTGATCTCCCAGCTGTCCGAGTTCGACCTTCACCACCCTTTAGTAATGCCGGCGTAGACTACGCTGGGCCCATTATCATGCGCACGGCTCCAGTCAGAGGTAACACTTCTATCAAATGCTCTATAGCTGTGTTTGTTTGTTTATCTTGCAGTTCATTTTGAAGCGGTGTCCAGCTACTCAGCTGAATCCTTCATAGCAGCCTTTCGTCGATTCACTTCTCGTCGCGGTCACTATACCAACTTATATAGCGACCAAGGAACGACATTTGTTGGCGCAGACGCTGAGTTAAAAGCTCTGTGCGCGAAATCTTCGTTGCATGTCTCACAACTTCGGATTAACTTAACTTATACTGGTACTAACTGGCACTTTAACCCTCCTGCCTCTCCTCTCTTCGGAGGCATAAGCTAAGCGGCCGTTAAATCCATAAAATACCGCATTAGGCGTGTCATAGGAGATGCAAAATTAACTTTTGAGAAAATGTCGACCTTGCTTTCACAAGTAGAAGCCTGCTTAAACTCTCGGCCTCTCTGTTCATTGACAGGCGATCTTTCTGATAACGCGCCGCTTATACCTGCGCATTTCTTAATACAAACACCATCTTACGTTGTTCCAGAGCCAGACCTAGTAGCATAAAAGCTTCCAGTCAGTAAAAGGTGGAAAATCGTCCAGCAAATGCTATAGGTCTACTGGCGATACTGGTCACGTTATTATCTCCAAACTCTTCACAAACGCCATAAATGGAAGACGCTAGGGAGAGCTGTTCAAATTGGTGACCTGGTGCTGGTTAAAAGCGAAATCACTCCTCCAGCTCAATGGCCTCTAGCTAGGATAACACATCTGCATCCTGGAGGTAATGGCGTGGCTAGAGTAGCCACTGTACGAACAGTAACATCAACTCTCCAGCGGTCATTAGTAAAGCTAGTACTAGTGCTACCTAACTGTGATTAAGGACAAATAATTTTTGTACTCTTAGCTTACCTTTTAAATCTTAGATTTATCTAAATTATTCTTTGAATTAATTAATTATTAGAATCACAAAGCTCAAAAAATACGTATAAAGCAGTCTACATGCTGCCTTCTTAGCAAACTTTAAAGCGAATCTTCGAATTATATTGTAATCGCGCTCAAAATTCAATTCTACTTTGAATCCTGCTTACTTATAAACATTATACTATGTAAATACTAGTAAACGCGGTAACTTTATGCGAATGTTAGCTTTAGTTTCTACTACTTATAACTATGTTAGATTTCGGAAATTTCATAAATTCATGTAAATTCTTATTCTTTTGTAGAAATACCATTTGTAGCGACTTATAACTATTGTTTCTCCTGCGAAGAAAGGTGAGCGAAATGTTGTAAATTCCCTCATACACATATACACGCACACATACAGACATGCTATCACGCCACGTCCCAGCGTGCCTTGCGCGAGCCCCGCGCCTCGAGCTTCTTGCTCTTCCCCACTCGCGCCGCGAGTTTAGTTAGCCCACGTATTGTACCGACACAACACTCAGGCTTGCTCTCGTCCCACCTTTCGACTCAATATGGAATAAAACTATCATTACATCAAGAATGGTGTATTGATTTGCCAATCGTCACCTCATACTTCAACAGTCTGCTTTTCTCTGGCTTGATCTATGTGTTACATCACCAAGTCCCGAAGAGCGTCTAACCTCTTTACATAATCTTTCCAAACCTCTGAGTCCAATTTTAGTTTTGAACCGCTTATATTGATCTTTTAACGCAAACTTTTTACAGGAACTAGGTGACGGCCATAATTCAAAAGGGTTGGCGATACCTTCATATTGGATTGAGATATATATTTGTGGCATGCCTTAATTTATGAAGATATTGATCTCAATTCCTGTGTTTCGCTCCCACAAATGTCGCAATCACAGTCTTCAAAGTTTGGTTACTTCTCTCGTCGGTTGAATAGTCTGGCGGTGATGTAACGATATCGTAAGAAAATATTGTAAAGTTCTAATCGTATGTTAGGCCCATATGGCTTTTGAGAATTTACTAATATTGAATGATAGTCACATAATGCTTATAGGGATTCGTGCAGATCATTTGTAAACCGCATATAGTTTATGGAAATTATCGCAAATCGAGTATTCATGCTATATGGTGTATGTGAATTCAGGCTAATCGTATGTAACCTCATTATGGCTTATCGAAATTAACTTTATCCATGTATTAACTTTATAAGGCTTATAGGGATTAATATAGATCATAAGCTTTATAAGGTTAGCATATAATTTGTTTTAATTCTCGTAAGGTATATAGGTCGCATATTCGATTTACACTTATTCCCTTCAACTATATGGGGCTTAGATTCGAATTTCAAATATTCTCATAAGTCTTATGGGGATGACAATGAATTATTAGTAAATTCCATAAGCCTTATGGGGCTTCCATATGATTTGCTTAAATTCCCATAAGCCTTATGGTGCTTATATATAAATTGCTTAGATTTTCATAAGCCATAATAGGGTCCACATAGGATTTGCATGAATTCCAGGAAGCTATATAAGGTGAATTTTTGATTCCCGCTAATTCCCATAAGCTATATAGGGTTAACGTTCGATTAGCATGAATTCCCATAAGCGATATAGGGTGAATATTCAATTTTCATTAATTCCTATAAACCATTTATATGACCCTATTACGGCTAATGTTCGATTTTCATAAATCCTTATAAGCCATATATGGCTAATATTCGAGTTGTATGAATTCTCATAAACTATATAGCGCTAATATTCGATTTGCGCAAATTCCCATAAATCATAATGGGGTTAAAATATGATTAGCATGAAAAACCATAAACGATACACGATGATGTTATGTCGTATACGACGCACAGTGTACGATTTGACACTGTTGACGGACAAAATCGAAGAACTTCGGATAGAAATGGTGCAGAACCATGAACCTTTCTGAAAATGAAAGCTTAGGTAATTCACCATATGGGAAAAATAATAAGAATAGTTCAAGGTCATGCTTTGACCTTCATAATTTCACTTAAACTTTTCAGTTTTTATGAAATTTTCGGTTTTTCCTTACTAAAATTAATTTGAACCCAAGTTAATAATATGTTATACATATATTTTGAGAGCTATTGGTCCAAGCTTTCGAAATCTGTCTTCCAAATTTTTGTTTACTAAATAATTTTCAAGAAAATAGCATTTTAAGTCGGTACTCTATAGTGTTATAATAATAGATAAGAGTATCGTTTAAGAAATGTATAGGATTATGTATAAATATTCAATATTGATGCAGATATAGGTATACACGCATACATAAACATTTATGTGTGTGTATATATATATATATATATATAAATGTATATGATCGCAGCGCCACCACGCGACAGGATGCTATGCGAAAGTTTTGTACACTTTCGGTCAGCTCGCGCCTACGTCAACCGTAAGGCGTAAGGGCCTATGCTCTTTAAAAGGAACAGGACACAAGCACAAGAATAGCATTGGTTACTACATCTATATATATATATATATATATATACATATGGCGAACGAGCTCTTTTGTTTCTTATGAACACATAAGGAACAAGAGCTTGATCCTCATATATTTAGATGTAGTAACCAATACAATTCTTGTGGTTGTGTTTTGTTCCTTTTTATGTGTATACGGTCTAACGCTGACCATCAGTATACCGCTACAGTAGTAGAGTTTTTTGGTGCGAATAATTCAAATCGTAGTCAGCTTTCAGTTGTTTATTTGACATTTTATATTAGATTTTCTAAAGTGAGTTTGCATGTGAATTTAAAAGAATTTATTCTAATAAATTATTTATTATTTAGAATAGAAAATCCAGAGTAGGTTTACAATGTCAGTTCAAGACAAATCATGAAATCAGCAAATCATGAGGGAAGTGCATGCTAAATGGAAGTGGATGGTATTTTGGAAATGTTTGAGCGCTCAGAAGAGAAACATCAAGTGAAGTATCAAAATTACATTGGAGATGGTGATTCAAAAGTGTTTGTACAGTGTCAGAGGCCAAACCTTATGGATATGAACTCGAAGTGAACAAATAGAGTGTGTTGGTCATGTGCAAAAAAGAATGGGGACTCGCCTCAGACAACTAAAGAAGAAACAAAGCAAGACACCCCTTTCAGATGGAAAAACTATTGACGGCAAAGAAAGACTTACTGGTGAAGTAATAGATCAACTGACATCATACTATGGAAACTCTATTAGATCCAATAGTGATTCCATAGAGGATATGCATAATGCAATTTGGGGCATGTACTACCACAAGATGTCAACAGATATGGAGCCAACATCATTTGTGCCCTGCTGGATTGGATAGTTGGTGTGTTTGGCAAAAAACTAAAGCTCAAGGGAGAGAAAAAAATTACAAACACAAAAAGAGCCTTCCTCGAGCCATCATGGACAAGATAAAAGACACTTACGAAGATCTTAGTAAAAAAATAACTGCTGAGAAAATGTGTTGGTCGTTTCCCACAGAACAGTAACGGAAGCTTCAATAATTCTGTGTGGAAACTCGTGCCAAAATCTTCATTTAGTGGAATGACTGTATGTAAAATTGGAGTTTTTATAGCAGTGACCTGTTTTAATGATGGACGAAGTGGTTTCATTCGCATAATGAAGAACTTTAACATCAAGCCTGGCCTTAGTGCAGTACAGTGGGTCAAAACGAGCAACGACATAAGAATTTCCCATGCTGAGAGATGAGCAGAAGTCAGCACCAAGGAATCTCGACAAAGCCAAAGGCAAACCCAAATAACAGATGAGTATTATAGTGATGATAGACACTAACATAATTTAAGATTATTCTTTAATTTTTATAAATACAAAAAAGTAATTGTTTGTATATATATGTTTATATGATTTTTTAGTCAATGGAGTTTGATTTAAATGACATAATAGGTTATATTCTCCAAGGATATCTAGTTATAGACCATTGTAAAAATATAAAGCTTTCTTGCAAAAGCCAAAAGATAAGACTAATAATATGTTAAATTGTTTCTGTGACATTTTTCTTGAAAAATTAATGAAGTTTCTTTTTTTCTAGATAGATTTTATGGATTATGGACAATTATGGGTACGATAAAAAGGCTTAAGAGAGAAAGCTATATTTTCAGGCAAAATATAAATTTTAAGGAAAAATTAGACAACAACTGTTCCTGCCCCGCAGAGTTGCAAACACATTCTTCAACGTAGCAAGCTGAAATTTTGCAGTCTCCTGAAAATACAAAACAGTCCACCAAAACGGAACAGATTATTGAAAAGGTAAGATAAATAAGTTTATAATGATTATTGTTTAAGAAAATAATTAAATAATCAATAAAGCTGGTCTAAAGCTGGTGATTTTTAAGCTGTAAACTTCAATTAGCTCTTACTATTGAAGTTTTGATAATATTCAAGTTCGCAAGAGCTAGAAAGTTACGTAAACATAAATAGTTTTCTATAACAAATGTAAATTTATTGAAACCTAATAATGTTTATTATTAATTTAGTGTTTACGTTTTCAGCAATAAACACCAACTTGTCCCCTTAAACAATTTTGATAAACGGAATTCAACAAATTTGAGAAAATTCCAGTCTTGTCAGTATTACATTTCTTTTTCAGGGTTTTTTGGGTCGCTGAATCCGACTCCGACATCAGAATTGCAGAATTAATTTGGTTAAAAAATTTATTCAAACAATTTCGAAAAACAAATTTAACAAATTTGAGAAAATTCCATTTTTCTCAGTATTACATAGCTTTTTCAGGGTTTTTTGGGTCGGTGAATCCAAGTCGGGCATCAGAATTGCAAAATTGATTTGTTTAAACAAATCATTTAAACGATTTCGATAAAACAAATTCAACAAATTTAAAAAAATTTCATTTTTCTCAGTGTTACATAGCTTTTTCATGGTTTTTAGGGTCGCTGAATCAGAACCCGGCATCAGAATTGTAATATGTATTTATTTGAAAAAATTATATAAATTATTTCCATAAACTATATCAACAAAGTGTTATGAATATTGGTACGTGGTTTTCGTTCTGCGCTCGGTCGAAACCGTGCGAGGTGAGCGTAAAGGTAGGTAGAGAATGCGTTCAAGAGTGTTACGTTTATTGCTAGGTTTATTCTCAATTGTTCACAGGGTATTCGCTAGACTCAGGCTAATGCGCGGGAAGCGGTGTCGTGCGGATCGGTTGAATGCTAAGGTTGGCACGGCAGTGGGCGTGATTCACAGGTGTCCCCTCGTCTCTCTCCTGATCGTCCTCTCATGCCTGGTTGGAGTCCTGCCCGAGTCTGACCACGAGGCGGGGGTGCGCGTCCTATTTATGCCCTATGTTTTGTGTCTTTCGTTTTCCCGATTCGATAGAAAAGGTGGGAGTGCACGCGGGCGCTCGCTTGGTGACAAGCCACATGCTGGAGTTAGCGCGCGATTTTGGGTTGGTAGGTGGAACGTATTTTGGACGAGTCAGCTAATTGCGTGGCGCGAAGTCGCGCCATGCGCGGTCGAAAAGCTATATTCTGCGTATGCATGTGGGTGTTGCTGACCAAGATATATACTGCTATAATCTAGCGATAGCTAAACTAGAATCTATGCATCCGTAACACGTAGTAAGCCGCGGAATCGCGCTCCTGAGCGATCATTTACGCACAAGCGTATATCGTAAAAGTAAAAAAAAAATCTATATTTATCCCGTCGGGGTTCAGCAAGTGGTAAAAAAATTTTGCAAATTTGTCCGATTCCTTGCTGCTTTTATTACAGAACATAAAATGACTCCCGATATCTAAACCTTAATTGCGATTATTCACTGAGAGGCAAAAAAATAAATCATCCGATGATGTAATCGATTATGGTAACTTATCTCCCTACTATCTAACCTAAAGTGGCCTTTAAGACCGAGTAGTAAAACTATAAGTACTAAATGAATTGATCAACTAACCTAAACGTCTTAGGTATATCGTTACAAGGTAAGTGTGTTTGCTAATGTTCTGGTGTTCTTGTTAGAAATATGCGTGGGAGTAACGTGGTGTTTGTGAGTAGTGTATGTGTTCCTAAAATTACAATTCTACCTATGATCTCTTTTCCAAAAATTAATGATTACAAATACATATTTTTTATTATATATATTTTTTTGACAATAATATTTCATCTGCTGGTGGCGAGCGCTGCTCCGATGGAGTGGTTGGTTCCTCCTGATCATTGCCGACATTGGTCAATATCTGTCCTGTATTTTCCTAATATTCGAGGTTTGAGCACTCTCATTGGTTGGTCTGGCTGGTAAGGTAAGTTGTGAATTCAGTCTGTTGGCTAGGGCCAACTGCTGAATGTTGAGCAGGCTGAGGGCTGGAACAGGTGCTTGAATGAAATAAGGTTGTGGTTGCATCACAATAGTATTGGTTCCTCTGGGTCATCCGACCTACGGCGGCTCTGCAAATGTTTGCTGGTCGTGCGATGACTTTCCTGAAAACAGTCTATTACAGATTAGTGCAGGCCCCCCTTTTGCTAGAACCTTCCATGCTATACCCGCTAATACTGCAAGTATCGACAAGGTTTCTCCAAAATATGCCATGATTGTTTTGGCTGATTTAAAGTTCTCGAGTACGGTCTTGTATGCCCCTAAGTTGCGTTCTTTTTCTATAATTTCGTGTAAGTCGCTACCAACCTGAAGAGACCTTGTGGGGGCGTTCCCCTGGAGAGGGATACCTTTTAAGGTTTCCTTTTCCTGTAAAACAGTTCCAACATATGGAATCACCTCGGTGCCTGTTTTGTTAAGAATTTCTAATATATTCAATGTCGTATTGTTAAATACATTGGCTGTTATATTTATTGTTATTTCGCGTGAAGCTTCTAGCCTTACATCATTAGTGTGAGCAGTGCAGCCTGGCGGCAGGCGCATTATGCCCGTCCCATTAATGAAGCGGCTGTGACTCGATGATTGTTTACAAGTAATAAATAACTGCTCCCTTTTACTAGTTGAATATGCCCAAATGCTTGGAGACTTCATACGTGTCCAAAATGTATCCGCTAATCTAATCGATTTAATTTTGCATGACGATAAGTCGTTTAATCCCTCGTTAACGCTTAATTTCCGTGTCTCTACAAATACATAGTTTATTGAACTTTTTACATTTATTCAGGGAATCCAAAGTAATTGATATGTAAGTATCCGAGCTATCGCTAATAGCGAAATATTGCGAATCGGGCCAAATGTAGGTGAATGCTGTACTAATATTTAGTGACCATTGCAAAATAGCTAAGGGTGAGGCCTTCTGCAAATTGAATTTGTCATAGTCCAACAATGGAACGCCAAGAAAATAAATTAATTGATAATATTAAAAAATGATTTATAAATCCGAAATTCTAATTATTTCGGAGATGTAGTCCGTACTCCCTGTTGTTGGAAATTTTGCGTCCGACACGGTTTCTGCGATTAACTCGGCTGATCTTTCTATCTGTTCTGGAGGTATGAAGCGAGGATGGACCACCCCTTGCATAGCAAATAAGATGGCATCGGTCAGAATTTCTGTGTCGATCTCTAACTGTAGGATGTTGTCTGTGAATAGTTGCATGGCTGCAGCGAACATCGCATCCTGGGTTTGCTACTCGGCCAGTTGTTTGATGGCCTTTCCGAGTTGATTCGCTGTGGCGTGTAATTCTCCAAATTCCTTGATTACAACTTCAGTTTGGTTCGCTACAAGACTCGCTAGTTCCCGAGTTTCATTTGCTCGTATTGCTATTAATTTCCTGAGTTCGTATCCTGCGATTTCGTCGAGGTGCCAAACAAAAGTCGGCTAAGCGTACCGATAAATGCTAAAGGTGCTCGCTTGACACGTTTGCCCTTTTGAGCTTCATGCCCTTGTAGCATTTCGGCTATTCTGTCCGCATCCTGTATTGTATCCTGTATTTGATTATATAGTTGTTTAAGTTGCGTTTTATATTGGCAATGAGTGTTTTGGGCTGCACATTTTCTGTCTAATATACTCCATGTAGACGTTAATTTTCTTCCGCGTTGAAAGAATGGTTGAAGATCTATTCGTTGTACGATTTTCCACGTCATGCTCGATGTTGCTAGTGGGTCTAATTTTTTCACTAATAAGCCCGGATTTTGTGTAATAGGTTGTACTATTTTAGTCTCGTCTACTTCGGCTGGTATGGTCAACCTGGAATGAAGTTTTAGTTTGTACTGATTGTAGGGAGCGTTGTTACCGACGGAGGGTACGCGGTGTCTGTACGGTGACAAAATGTTTTTTTTTCTTCTATTAATGTTTATTTGCATTTGTTTATTCTTTTATTAGTACTTAAACTAAAAAAGTGAGAACGAAGGGAAATTTATTTAAATTCTATATCTCATTTGATCATGATAACAGAGAAGATGTGTCTATTTGCTTTTTAATTTATCCTGTTGTTCCAAGGTTCTACCTCTAATATTGCTGATGGTAGTTTTTGTTATTAATATTATTATTATTATTTGATGCTAAGCGAAGCCGCTTAAATTAATTAAAAAAAATTATTACTCTAGTCTAACTTGTATTACCCCGGGTATGCATGGTGGCATTAGATGTGATAGAATATTAATTATAACTTCAAAACTAATATGTTCTATCCTGGCAGTATTCAAGCTGCTTATCGCGGTTCTCTGCGCTAGATGTAATGCCAGCGCTAAAGCTTCTCACCTTGCGGTGATAAGGGATGCTGCGCTTTGCATTTGTATCTAGTGGGAAGAAAGCCTGTTCGCGTCTGTCCTCAGTCCTGTTTCTGCAAATAATAAAAAGTAAAGAATAACGAAGTGTTTCGCTGCTGTTATTGCGTGCCTCGTGGCACTGTTTCGACGAGTCGACGAGGAGTTTTTGGAGGTGAGTGTGAAGTGTTTGCGTTCTTAAAGTTACGGCTTTATTTTCCCTTGTTATTAAATTCTTTTATAAGTAATGTCTGATTTTTGGTAATTTCTATTTACTCTCCAGGGATACCCTTATCTCTTCTGGGCTCCTGAGGAGGATAGCGGTCAAGATATAACATCCGAAGAAGAGTCCGACGAGGTGAGTCGAAAGAAGTTTCTTCTTTCTCTTTTATTTGATTCTATGGTGACCGAGGCATTATACAGTTTCGCAAGTTCACGGTTCTATAACGCCCATGTGATTACGTTTCAGGAGGAGATTTACTTCCAGGAGTTCGCATTTGAGTGGGGCTCGGATCCCGAGATTGCTGTATTGTATGCGGATAGCGAAGGGGGCGAGGGTTTCGAGGAGACCAAGACTCTTCCGACTCCCAATTTTCCGCGCGTTCCTTGCCACGATCAGTTACAGGATGTCGGAATGTGCGTGATCTGCGGCCAAGATGCAGCATAACCTGCGCACATTACCGTGCATGAAGGGCCGAGTGGTCTTTTTGTAAGTATTATGCATTTGTTATCTATGTGATCACGTTGTCGTTTGCTATTATCCTTAATATTTCCTATCGCTTATGCTTATTATATTTTTCCTTTAGTACATGTTTCAGTACGAGTACCTCTCCATGGATCCTGATGCATGGCTCGAGGGGATCGATATGGAAGGGGTCTGGGTGCTTTGCCACCAGGAAAATTGGGATAGTCCACCCTGTGGCCGCTGCCCTATCTGCTGTGGGCTAACATCCGAGCCGTCTCAGCGGATGCCGCTGGAGGGATCGGGTCCGTGGATGCCGGTCCCTACCAGTGATCCCGCCTGGGCTTTCGAGGCTTGAGAACGCTCTTGTTAGGGACACGGCAGAGGCTCTTTTATGGTTGAAAATTTTGTGAAAGTGTCCTGAAATATGATACATATAATACAGAATGAAATGCCCGTAAGGTCTACGAAAGTAAATAAAAACGAATGTGTGAAAGTAATCGAAATTTCCTTATTTACCCATGCTATCCTTGCTTTTATCCTGCATCCTTCCATATTTCCAGTGTTTTACTCACAGTATTATTTAAATTTATTTATATTAATTTATCTTATTAAAATGATATTTATTTTATCGTAATTAAAATTTCAATTATTAATTTATTAATATTCATTAAAATCGTTCTTAGCATGAGTCGTCGGTTTCCATTTTCTTATTCATTAATAAAAAAATATATTTTTGTGTTTTATGATTCTACAATTAAATATAATTAATTAATGATTGATTTCATTATGATTATAAACATAAATACTTGTTATATTGTATAATGTAGGTATAATTTAAAATTTTGAATATTATCGTTCCATAAAAGCACTAACATGTAGAACGCCTTTAGATATTTTATTTAATATTATTATATTTTATAGATTAAACGGGCTAGAAGCCCTATACAAGGGATATTAATTTAGGATAACTCTGAGTTTATTAAGTATAAACTAATGATCTAATGGAACTTTTAAGGTATGAAGTCTTTCCAACAAAGAAATTAGGTCAGAGGGGAGTGTTCCGGGTTTGCTTCAAGCGATTGGAACAGGAAATAAAATCCATAATTACTGCTATATATACCTTCCCGAATCGGTCTCTGACAAGGCATGTTATATCCTACCTACCTATAATGAAAAGATTAAATATAGTGTTAAATATAATGCGCATGGTACACTTGTGTTTAATTATATTAGTAAGTATCCTGATGAAATGTTTAAATTAATTCTTGATTGTTAACTATATAGTTCTTCTTTTTGTTTTTTTTTTTTTTTTTTTTTTTGAATGGTCTCAAACAGTGCTTGCCTACTTTATATTATTAAGGCTGAGCCATTATGCCTGGCTCTATGTTCGATTCCCATGATTTCGAACTCGTTCCCGAAATGGTTGATGTCGGCTTCTAAGCTGCGTAGAGGGAGGACACAGCACTGACCCCTCTACGTCGACTCGGGTTCGAGTCTAGACGATTGAAAGCTCGCCCTA